>PVIU01006045.1:0-106029 GCA_004026605.1 Ondatra zibethicus | reverse complement strand
AACATAAGGCAAAGAAAACCATCTTACAAACCACAATCCCAGAGAATTTAGACAACAATATGGACACTAAGAGAGACCTACATAGATATAATCTACGTGGGAAGTAGAAAGTATAAAAAGACAAGATCTCCTGAATAATTTGGGAGCATGGGGACCTTGGGGGAGGGTTGAGGGAGGGAGGGGAGTGGCAGGGAGGGGAGCAGAGAGAAATAAAAAAAATTTAATTAATAAAATTTAAAAAAAAAGATACAGAAACCAGGGTAGCAAAAATGTGCTTCATCAGTTCAGCTTGACCCATCCTTTTAAAATGCACTTACCTTTAAAAATTTAAAATATTTTTTATTAAATGGCATTTTAAATATAGAGTTTAAGTATGAGGATTAAAAGAAAAAGGAGCACTCAGAAAAAAAAAAAGACACACTTTTTGGTGTGGGCATCACCAGACAGAACTGCCAGAAACTCATTTTAGGATATTTATGTCTTTAAAGAATGCTAACCAGGCTGGGCACTGGTGGCACATGCCTTTAATCCCAGAACTCAGGAGGCAGAAGCAGGTGGACCTCTGTGGGTTCAAGGCCAGCCTAGTCTACAAGAGCTAGTTCCAGGACAGGCTCCTTACCTACAGAGAAACCCTGTCTTGAAAAACCAAAAAAAATTTAAAAAAGAAGAAGAATGCTAACCGGGTAACCAGGACTGCAGAGATGGCTCAGTGGTTAAGAGCACTGGCTGCTCTTTCAGTGGTCATCAGTTCAATTCCCAGCATCCACATGGTGGTTCAAAACCATCTACAATCAGATCTTATGCCTTCTTCTTGCATAAAGGTGTACATGTAATAGAGCACCCATATATATAAAATAAATAAATCTTTTTTTAAAAAAAAGAATGCTAAGGGGCCTGGAGAGATGGCTCAGCTGTTAGGAGCACTGAGGACCTGTGTTCAGTTTCCAGCACCCACATGGCTTGCAACTGTCTGTGACTACAATTTCAGGAGAACCGACACCCTTATACAACTATACACACAGGCAAAAAGCCAATGCACATAAAAACAAATACATTTTAAAAATGCTAACTGAAATGCATCACATACACACAAAATTTCCTTTTAAATTATTTTTTAAACAAATGAGAGCTGGTCAGGCCTCTTGAACTCTAAGGAGCTGAAGTCATGATGTAGATCAACATTCTTACTGCCCCATAGGACCCTGGGTGTTTCCTCTGTAATCACAAAACTAAATTGTAACAAGGATGCCTGGAGATGATGAAAGAGAACAGAACCGAAACCACTGTAGTGAATGTCCCAAAACTGAGCAGTGAAACTGGATGACAGGAGAAACCCCTTCGTTGTTGTGCAATGACTTGCCCGCAGTTAAGCCCACTTTCCCCATCACCTGTACCAGCATTTTCATCCAGCTAGCATGCCCTGTTTCATTTGTGTTGCAGATTATGAACACACAGAAGAGATGTCCCTTTCTGATTGCCATGTTCACAGAGCTGAACTGGGGAAAGTAATCCTCCAGACAATTCCATTTTCTTGCCCAAGAAGCCGCAGTGAAAAAGTGATGTTCGGGCACTCAACTTCATATGGAAAAGCAAAAACCCAGGATAGCCAAAACAATCCTGTACAATAAAAGAACTTCTGGAGGCATCACAATTCCTTACTTCAAACTCTACTACAGAGCTACAGTACTGAAAACAGCCTGTTATTGGCATAAGAATAGACAGAAGGATAAATGGAACTGAATAGAAGACCCGGATGTTAATCCACACACTTTCAAACACCTGATTTTTGACAAAGAAGTAAAAAATATCAAATGGAAAAAAGAAAACATATTTAACAAATGGTGCTGGCATAACTGGATATCAACATGTAGAAGAATGAAAATAGATCCATATCTATCCCCATGCACAAAACTCAAGTCCAAATGGATCAAAGACCTCAACATAAAGCCAGTCACACTGAACTTCATAGAAGAGAAAGTGGGAAGTACACTTGAACGCATTGACATATATATATCCATATATCTATATATATATCTATCTCCCCAGTAGCACAGACACTGAGAGAAACAATTAATAAATGGGACCTCCTGAAACTGAAAAGCTTCTGTAAAGCAAAGGACATGGTTAACAAGACAAAACAACAGCCTACAGAATGGGAAAAGATCTTCACTAACCTCACATCAGACAGAGGTCTGATCTCCAAAATATACAAAGAACTCAAGAAATTGGACACCAAAAGATCACATAACCCAATTTTAAAAATGGAGTACAGACCTAAACAGAGAACTCTCAACAGAGGAATCTAAAATGGCTGAAAGACACTTAAGGAAATGTTCAACATCCTTAGTCATCAGAGAAATGCAAATCAAAACAACTCTGAGATTTAATCTTACACCTGTAACAATGGCCAAGATCAAAAACACTGATGACAACTTATGCTGGAGAGATTGTGGGGTAAAGGGAACACTTCTGTATTGCTGGTGGGAATGCACGCTGGTACAGCCCCTTTGGATATCAGTGTGGCGATTTCTCAGAAAATTAGGAAACAACCATCCTCAAAACCCAGCAATACCACTTTTGGGTATATATCCAAAATATGCTCAATTGTGCCACAAGGATATGTGCTCAACTATATTCATAGAAGCATTGTTTGTCATAGCCAGAACCTGGAAACAACCTAAATGCCCCTCGACCGAAGAATGGATAAGAAAAATGTGGTACATTTACACAATGGAGTACTACACAGCAGAAAAAAATAACGACATCTTGAATTTTGCAGGAAAATGGATGGAGCTAGAAAACATCATTTTGAGTGAGGTAACCCAGACCCAGAAAGACAAATATCACATGTACTCACTCATAGGTGGTTTTTAAACATAAAGCAAAGAAAAGCAGCCTACAAACCACAATCCCAGAGAACTTAGACAACAATGAGGACACTAAGAGAGGCTTACATAGATCTAATCTACATGGGAAGTAGAAAAAGACAAGATCTCCTGAGTAAATTGGGAGCACGGGGACCATTGGAGAGGGTTGAAGGGGAGAGGAAAGACAGGGAGGGCAGCAGAGAAAAATGTAGAGCCCAATAAAAATCAATAAAAAAATATATAAAAAGAAAAAGTGACTTTCGGAGAGAGACTCTAAGGAGGAGGCTTAATCCCCTAGATTTCCCGGACACTGGGACAGGCGCCTGGAAAACCGCTAGCGCTGACACTCGTTCCTCCGCAGGGCTCCAGTCCAGGTCTTGGAGCTGGCCCTCGCGGGGGAATGTCCCGGACTCGGGTCTTTACCTTTTTGGCCTGGGAATTTCCAGCTTGCGGAAAAAAGTCCACAAACTTAGTCCTCGCTGTCCCCTTCGCCTCCTCCGGCCCTTCTCGGTGCCCACGCACCCCCGAGCGAACCCGAGGATGGGCATAGCGTGTATTTTAGGCGAGCTTGGGCTTCCCCGCCCCCTCTGCCCGCTTAGCTGGCAAGAAGAAAGCCGGCGCTATAAAGGAGGCCGAGGTCGAGGGCTGGCTCCTCCTGCCACGAGGTCAGACGGCGAGCTCTAGAGAAAGGGGCTGCTTAACTGCTCCTTATCATGTAACCTCAAAAGGAAGCCGATCAACCTTCTGATGCTCTCACGTACTGGGGCATTATCGCTGCTTACAGTTGGAAACGGTTGATTTGCTTTTACGTATTTGTGTGACTTGAATCTTCAAACACAAAGGTATACTTTCATTATTTGACATTTAATATGAAAGGGTATATCTTTTAGGATTTATTTGTTCAATGTTTATGAGTGCTGTATCTAAACGTATGCTTTTATAAGCCAGAAGAGGGCATCAGATCCTACTATGGATGGTTGTGAGCCACCATATAGTTAATAGTACTTGAACTCAGGACCTCTGGAAGAGCAGGCAGTGTTCTTAACCACTGACCCATCTCTCCAGCCCATGAAAAGGTTTCTTAAGTGATAAACTGCCCTCAACCAGTTCCCTTTCCATATTCTTTCTTTGGGAGCTGTATGCTGTTTAAATAATATTTGCTTTGTGGCAAAATATTTTAGGACAGTTTTTTGTTTGCTTTTGGAGGGTGGGATCCAGGATGTTTTAATAGTTTGGTAATAGCATAAATTATGTCTGTTTGCCTTAAAGGCTCACAAAGAACTAAGATGCTGGTGGAGGGAGCATATGATGGGTGATGAAGACCTTAGAAATCTAATGTATGAATTTATCTTTAGCCAGTGATGGAGAATGTTGGTACCCTAAGGTGGAAATTTCCCAGGAAGTTTGATGGGTGGGTTTAAAGGTATATTTTCTCACCAAGGGAAAACATGAAACTGCATCTTTATAAAAAAATATATATCTTAGTAGATTGAAATATTTTATAGCATACCCTAGGTAATTCTTATATTACTGCTATAAATCTAAATTTTATGAATGAGAGAAACCATTGATTTGATGGTGTGGTAGAACCTGTGCCACAGATAATAATCTATCTGAAGTGTTTAAAAGGTTTTGTCCAAGTGACAGCATGTTTCTAGATGGAATGGATTAGAGATTCTTACATGGGCCTTAGTGAACTGGCTATAACAGACAAAGGGGTTGGTTCAAAGAAGATGTGACATTTATTATGTAAATCTTCAGCACTTGGCAATATATACATTTTCAACTGAATCAAGTATCTAAAGAAATATAGTACTTGGTTGGGTGGAATGTTTTTTGCTTCTCCTAGTTCATGGTTTCTCAAAAGGTGGCTTGAAACCCCTTTGTGGGAGTCGAATGGCCCTTTCACAGGGGCCACATATTAGATACTCACATATGAGATATTTACATCATGATTCATAACAGTAGCAAAACTACGGTTATGAAGTAGCAAAGAAAATAATTTCATGGTTGGGGGTCACCACAACATGAGAACTGTATTAAAGGGCCACAGCATTAGGAAGGTTGGGAAACATTGTTAGACAATAGGTTGTTTGGATAACACAATAGAAACATTTCTAATCCCAGTCACTGCCCTTAGTTATCCCTGATACAGAAAAGCTCAAACCACGTGTCATGCAAACATGTTTTATTTGGCTTGAGAATACCGTGTGCCTTCTACTCCCTCCACCATCTCTCTAACATTTTGTGGGTTAGGGACACAGCTGGGCAGGGAACAGGTGACAAGCTCTGAAGGGACAGAAGTCATTCTAGGAGGGGTCAGTGTAGGAGGTCAGTGCACAGCACACAGTGGTTGTGCACTGGGTGGCATTCCGCCTTGCGTCCATGTAGGGCCAGGGTCAGCATAACAATGAGTAAGATGGCTTATAAAGGGAAAGAGGGAAGCCTGTTCTTTACTTTGTCCCAAAAAGAGATCCTGTTCATAGAACACAGAAACGAATCTTCTCAAAAGCTGTAGGCTCCTGGGAGCATGGTCTCTAGGAAGGCTTTCTGGTTGTTCAGAGAGCAACCACCAATCACTCCTAAAGACTATTTCCTCTTGGTTAATGATTGACACTCACCTGGTGGCCTCTTGATCTGTCCCCTCAGCTTACTAAGAAGACTCAGAGATCCATGTTGAACTTCATCTTTCGATCTCCTTGGCCTGATGCTGAACTCCTGAGGGTGAGAGGGTGACCGTTTCTAAGTGGGATCTATATATTACTTGTGCCTTTGGATGGTGATGTCAGAAGAGCTGAGGTTTGCACAGCTCTCAATTTAACCAGTGTTTGAAGTTTACTTACAAGTAGGTAACTGTGATTTATGAATCAAAAGTTTCTGGTGGTTTGGCATTGCTTTGAAACAACATATTGAATTTCCGTTGCTTTTCATGGAAGGAGGCTATGGGCACATCTAAGAGGGAATATAGCCCTCTTCTGATGGACAGTTTCAGGATTATGAAATCTTTCCTGGGCTCAGACAGCACCATGTCTGCCAGGGTGGGTGAAGAGGCTCATTTGAGCTCCCATCTGTGGCTTCTGATTAAAGAAAAACACTTCCTGTCCCTTCAGTTTGGAACTGTTGAGGCCCCAAGTATTTGACTGAGAAAATACCAGACTTGAAATCAACATTTATAAACACTTGTTTGAGGAGGTGAACCTGCAAGAGCTCAGATTTTCCTCATATTTGCATTTGAGGTGCCTTGTACTCAGCCATATTTCATAGACTCGAGAGAACTGAACAGTTGGCTCAGAGTCCCCCAGACAGTATTAAGTGGTAGAATCTAGATTTGCCACCAGACTAGTTATACAAATGTGCCAGCGGGAGAGGCCAGTTTCCTCCCAAGGACCCTTCTACATCTTGGGCTGAGTATTGGCTATGACTTACTCCCTGTTCATAGTTAACTGATAGCTTTGCTTGATATCCACCATGATAATACACATTTGAAAAAGACCACAGCAAAGTGCTTTGAATTTCAAAGACTGGAGTCAAAGGAGTGGCTGGTCTAAGGTTTTGGGAAGAGCTGGCCATTTACTTTCTATGTCCTTTTCGGAAACAATAGCAGACGTAGGAATGGGTATCCTGTTACCCATGTCCTTTTGCCTACTCAGGACCTTTGTCTCCATGTTGGAAAGATAAACTTTGGGAGAACATTGCCACCCTAACCGCCCCCCGCCAAAGGTCCGCTGCTGCTGCCTCTGAAGAAGAGAGCCTTGTGGAAACCCACTGACCATCCCTGATGTTTCAGAGTGAGCTAATAAGCTAGCCGAAATATTTGCTTTCATAGGTAGCTTCCAGAAAGCTTTATAAAAGCATTTGCATATTTGCTCTTCCTGATTATTTTGTAGAATGTCTCACAATCCCTTTCCAGCCTGCATTTCCTACAGGCCCTGTGGTATCCCTAGAGTGGAGGAGTAAAAATGAGTCTGCTTGGATAGCTGAGAACAAAATGCATGGTGGGACTCAAGTCCACTCTGAGACCCTCCGCTTGTTATGGTTAAGTTTTGCTTCTTGAATGGCAGCGCCCAATGGGAAGGGGTCCATGCTGGAAGGTGTGCATTCTCAAAATGGGTAGCATCACCCCAAGAGGGCAAGTATTGGTTCTTTGTGGTGAAAACCTTAAGCTATTACAACGCACACTGATCCGGGTGCCTTGCAAGCGGCCATGGCATGCACATCAATGCACAGAATGTCTGCAGTACTAAATGCTCCTGAGAGGATGTTTAGAAAAGAAACGTGTCAGAAACTTTCTACAGGCCGTGCAGAGGTGCAGAACCCACCGAAACGCCCCGCTGTAAATGCTCTACGTGTACTTACTCACATGACGCTCATAGCTTTTCTCTGGTTGCTTGTCTCTTTGTGTCTTCTTTTCTGTCTCCATCATTGCCAAGAATTTTAAAACTACTGGCTGCCAAAGAAGGAACTCTTTCTATTTGTCTTCTTTTTTCCATAAGAAAATTTTTCTTCTACTATATCTTTAAATATTTCAAAAATAGTTTAAACTATGGTAAAATTACATATGACATCAAAGTTATGAGCTTTATGCTATGAGCCTGTGTAGACAAGTATGTGTTTAAGTCTTTGATTTAAGCACTTTTGGTTGGCTACCCAGAAGTCAAATTACCAGATCATATGGTAATTTTGTATATGACTTTTAAATCTGAACTTGAATTATTATTGTCTGCCTGTGTGCATGTTTAGTTTTTCAAGACAAGGTTTCTCTGTGTCTCTTTGAAGCCTGTCCTGGAACTTGCTCTGTAGATTAGGCTAGCCTCAAACTCACAGAGATCCGCCTGCTTCTGCCCCCCTCACGTGTGTGTGTGTGTGTGTGTGTGTGTGTGTGTGTGTGTGTGTGTGTGTGTGTGTGTATGTTTAGGTCTGAGGACACCTTATGGGATTCAGTGCTCTCCTTTTACCATGGGGGTTCTGGGGCTCAAACTGAGCTCCTTAGGTTTGGTGACAAGTGCCTTTACCCACAGAACTGTCTTGCCAGCTCTGCCCATTTCTTCCTGACATATTTTGCAGTGTTTGGCTGAGTAGAGAGAGTGAGTATGTGTGCCATGAGTGTCAGCCAAGGCTCGAGAACCAAGGTGAGAGTACAGAATCCGCCAGGGATTCCAAATCCAGCGCTACGATGGTTGAAACAAAAACCCTTCTCAGAGTTTACCTAGACTTTAGAAACAAGTGCATGGCTGGAAATCGTGCTTATGACAACCACTGGGGCAATGTGCTGGATTTCATATATGGATCCTTTAAAACATTTGGATCACTGGTCACGAAATTTCAAATTCCTAAGAACCCTTGGGAGGTTTCTCCAAGATTTAAAAGGGTCAGAGCTACAAGGTGACTCACAGATGTGGTGACTTGGCCTGTGACTGAAGAGGAACAAACAAGTCCCATCCTAGAGGATGGAAATTGGGTGGCCCTGACTTCACCCTTCCTTCATTCTTTGTCTCCAATCCCTCATCTCCGCATCAGAACACACAGTTGCTCCAGGAGCTTTTGTTTAATAAATACTCCATAATGTAAAAGGCAGTGGAAATGATTCACTTTCTCCTTGCAACGATTGTCTGGAAAGCTATCAGGAAAGCTGTAAAGACTTTCAGTTTCTTCCTTCTGCCAAGGGCCAGAAGGTGAACCCAATCTGAGATGGAAGCAAGGGTTAGAGGAAACTAAAATTGTAGTTTTCTGGGCCAGGCTACTGAATTTACCCTTGAAATAACTAGTGTCACGTCAGAGGAACTTGATCCAAGATGGCGGAGGTGGGAGAAGCAAAGCCCACTAAGCTTGTCGTCTGGGCCAAAGTTCTCTATCTCTTGAACATCCAAGGAAAACAGTTTTGTTTGTTTACTTGTGGTATTGAACAGCATCCAGCATTATGATAAGAGGGATTCTTATACGCAACACTAATTAAATATCTAGGGCATGGTGACAGATAACAGCTGGCTTGTCACTCAGGAGGTACAATGTGGCAGCAATATTCAGGGGCCACATTCTATACTTCCTTTGTCTAAGTTCCAAAGTTTTGGGTATTTCACTTTGGGGCAGCCCCTTTTAGACTTTAAGTAACCTTTTGTAAGGCTCCTGTTTATGCCTGGCTAACAGATTGTGGGATGCCTACTTGAGGTTGATGGGGCGGTGAGTGACTGCTCTCATCCGTTTGCAGGGAAGAGGTGAGATGCAGGCCAGCAGCAGAACAGGAAACCCAGACTCCTCCCATTCTCCCACTGGCTTCCTTAATTCTGTTCGTGATGTCCCCTACGCTGTCAGCCCTGCAGTGGTCTGTCTCTGGCCGTTCTCTGGTTTTTGGTTCATTTCTATGGGTTATATTTCTGAATCATTTCCCTGACTAGCACCCCCTTTTCATTCTGTGGGTCCCACTACAGGCCAAGCTGTTCATGACCTTGACTGTTGCAGTGTTCCACTTACCCACATGCACACAGCTGACACCTCTGATATTTCACTTCGCTTAGAAACTCTGAGTGGCTCCCCGTGGCTTGTCACACCAACTCTTCATTCTTCTCAGGCAGCTGAAGCCCTTTGGGAAGGGGGCTCCAAACCTGACTTCAAGAGTGTCCTCTTTCCTTATGCTTTCTTCAAGTTAGGTTGGTGAGCCAAAGATGTCAGAAATATTTAACAATCAAGTATTAAATACAGATTTGAATAATAATATATTAATTTTAATATAAATTTATTAATTATAAAATAATAATTACAATAATAAAATTGGTGTGCTAAGCATATCACGTATATCGACACACTGACCAAAAATAGTTAAATACCCATTTTGAGGTTTAGAAAAAGAGTCCGAGAGGAGACAGTCAATGGTAGATGGCTACTAAGTGACTGGATGGGATTTGGAACAAAGTTTGCTTTACCTGAAAACCCTGTGATTTCAAAGGATGAAAAGTATCACAGGCAAGAATGTTAGCATGGATAAAAGCTTGCAGCAAAAACTAATGTGCCTTTCCTAACGCCGACCATGAGGATATAAATATACTGCAATCAAGTATTAGTTTGTTAGAGCTGTTATACTGACGTATTCCCCAACTTAGCTGCATAAAACAATAGAAATTTAGGGTTCCAGAGATAGCTCAGTTGGTAAAACGCTCACTGCATAAGCATGTGGACCTGAGTTTGATCCCCAGAACCCATGCTTAAAAAAAAAAAGAAAAGAAAAAGAAAAAAAAAAACCTGGGCATGGTAGCATAGGTGGAGTTTTTCTCGAGACTGCTGACTCCAAAATAAATGGACAGAGACTTAATATTAATTATAAATGCTTGGCAGATAGCTCAGGCTTATTACTATCTAACCCTTACATTTTAAATTAACCTGTACTTCTTTTTTATCCATCCTCTGCCACATGCCAACATGGCATGTTCATCTTGTTTTTTTCTGTGGCAGCTCTCAACTTCTCAGACTCCACTCTTCTTCCTCCCAGCATCCTCTGTCTGGTTCTCCTGCCTAACCTTATCCTGTCCAGCTATTGGTTAGCCAGCTTCTTTATTAAACCAATCACAGCAACATATATTCATACAGTGTAAAAGAATCTTCCACGTGGCGGTCATGACTGTAATCCTGTCATGAAGAGGTAGAGACAGGTCGATCCCTGAGACTTACTGGTCAGCTGACCTAGCCCATTCTATGAGCTCTAGGCCAAAGAGAGCTCCTATCTCAAAATACAAAAACAAACAAACAAACAAACAAATAAAAAGCCCAAGGTGTATGTTGCCTGAGGAATGACACCAAGACTGAGCCTCTGGCCTTTCTACTCATATCTGTATTCATAGGTGCATTCATATATATGTACACTCACAAACACACACATACACACACACAGAGCCTCTGGCCTCTGCTCATATCTGTATTCATAGGTGCATTCATATATATGTACACTCACACACAAACACACACACACACAAACACACACACAGAGGCCCAACAAGTTTGACTTCTCCTGTGGCTTCTTTCCTGGACTTGTACATGGACCCTTCTAGATGTGTACTCACAGGGCCATTGCTCCTTGCGTATCACATGTACCAGTTATGAAACCAGTTAAATGAGCTGCAGTAGGGCTCCTTTTGACCTTACTTTAATTTCTCTCTTGCAAGGCCTACCTCCAAATGTAGTCTCGTTTTGAAGTCCCAGTGTTTAGGGCATCCACATTCTCAGGTGGTGGGGGCATAGTTCAGACTATGAACGGCTGGACTGGTGGGTTTGATAGGGCCACACCTTGGAGGATGTGAAGCCAGGCTCAGGTGATTGGTTTGACCTGGACTCTGTCATTGGGTTCAGCAATTGAGCAGGAGAAATGTCTTCCAAATCTTCCTGTTATTTTTGTTTGTTGAATCATTTATTTGTGTGTAGGGGTGTCTTCCTCAATCACTTCTCTGTCTCTGTTGAGGGTTGGGTAGGGGGTCACTCACTCACTTGACCCAGAGCACACCATTTCTACTAGACTGGCTAGCAGAGAGTCCAAGGATTGGCCTGTCTTTGCCTCCTTTGCTGGGGGTATAATATACATACATACATACATATAATATACATATACATGTATGCCGTGTACCTATCTTTTACATGACTGCTGGGGATCCGAACTCAGCACCTTATGCTTGAATAGGAAGCACTATACCCACTGACGCATCCCCACATTCTAGTTGCTATTATTAGTATTTAAAATTACATTTTTTATTGTGTGTGCATGTGTGTGTGAGAATGTGGGCATGTGTGTGCCATGGTGTGTGTATAAAGGTCAGGAGACAACTTTTGAGAGTCTGTTCTTCCCTTTAACATGTGGGTCCTGGGATCGAATCATGTCCTCGAGCTTGACAGCAAGTGCCTTTTCACTCTCTGAGTCATTTCCTGAGTCCTGGAGCCCTTTGTAAATAAGATGATAGCGAGAATGGGTGCAAAGGGGGTGGGTAGGGACCACTTTGGAGAAAGAACTATTAGAACTTTCCTATGGTGAAGTGAAGGAGCAAAAGCACCAAAGGGTTAAGTTGTTTAGAAATTTCTGGAAACCTGGTGTTTGTGTGATGAATGCATTTGGATGTGCAGGTGGGTGTGTGCACAGCCAGAGGCCAGAGTATGACTTTAGGTGTCTTCCTTTCGATGTCGGTCAAAATGCCTTCTGTCAGGGTTTCTCAGTGAATCAGAACTGGCCATTTCTGCTAGGCTGGCTAGCCAGCATGCTCCCAGGATGTCCCTGCCTTTACCTCCCAATGCCAGGGCTGCAGGCACATGCAGCTGGACCTGACTTTTTATATGAGTGCTGTGGATTTGGATGCAGGTCTTTGTACTTGCACAAGTGTTCTCAACAAACCAGGCAATCTCTGAAGGTCGCAAAGAGAGTCTTTTGATGTGTATATTGGTGCAAAGACGGAAAATAAGTTTGATTTTCTTCCTTCCTTCCTGCACGCACATATGTGTGAGGTGTGCATGTGTGTGCATGTGGAAACTTGAGGATAGCCTTGGGTAGCCTGTCTCAGGTGCGTGCGTGTGTGTGTGTGTGTGTGTGTGTGGTGTGCACATGCTCACATGTGTGTTCACATGTGTGTGCTACTGCACTTGGTATTTCATTACATATGTTCTAGGAATTGAATTCAGGTCTTCATGTCTTTGCTGGCTGAGTTGTTTCCCATAGTTTTTGTTTTTGAGCTATCGATCATGCTTGTGGCAACAGGGAATAGAATTTAGAGGTAAGGCCAACACCGCAACCTGGAGACCTTGCTCAGATCAGAGCTGAGCTTGTGGGACGGGTGATGTTCTTTATTAAGTTCAGAAAGAATGAGATAAAAAGTCTCAGGTCTGACACACACCTTTAATCTCAGCATTCTGAAGGCAGAAGCAGGCGACTCTCTGTGAGTTAGAGGCCAGCCTAGTCTACATAGTGAGTTCTAGGTTAGCCAAGGCTACACAGTGAGACTCTACTTCAGATAAAACAAACAACAACAAAAAACTAAACCAAACAAAATAAAAATCTCAGGTGTTGAAGTCATTTAGAAGTGGAAGGGCAGTAGGAAGGCTTTCCAGTCTGTCTGAACTGGCGCTTCTTGCTTCCTTTACCTCGATTCCTAGCACATCACACAGCTTGCCCCTGATTACACAGCAGTTCAGTTGCTGTCTGTCTCTGCTGTGAATGTGAGCCCCACGAGGGCACAGACCACTTCTCTGCTCGGTGCTGTCCAGTAGACCATCCGGGAGAGTGTCGAGAGCACTGTGTATGCTCCTGAAGTATTTACTGAACCAATCTACGACTGCTGAGATTTTTGTGACTGATAGACTTTAGATTGGTTTAAGTTGGTTATATTCCAGATATTGCCTTTTATTTTCTGTTGAAGTCTTTTTCTTTAACAAATGCTATTTGATAAGTGAACAACAGCACACACCAAAAGACTGAACCTGAGAAGTTAGCTTTGTTTTTGCTTGTGCTTTCCCCTGGCAAAGATCACCTCGGATACCCCTCTGCTGCTGCATTTCCTTGTAGGAAACTAGATGTGACTCTGGCTAAGAAATTCAGGTATTTATGCAATTTGGTTACTCTTAGATTATCTGTTTTCAACTACGATTTGTTGTTATTTGTTGAGGATTTTTTTGTTACTGCCAGATCTCTTTCCCCTTTACTTGCTATATTTGAACTTAGACTCCTAGCTCGTTGTAGCTGTGTGGTTGCCAACACCCCATTCACATATAACAAGTGTCTGCCACCCTTGTCCACATGTTTCTTCAGTAATGCTGATGCTATGGAATGGTGCCATAGAGTTGTCGTGATACAGCCTTAGGATGGATAGGCCTTTGCATCAGCTCTGTTAAGGAAGCATCCAAGGTACGTTTGAGCCTGCTTTGAGTTCTCATATCATAACATACCTTCTCTCTCAGCAGACTGAGTGGTATAAATGGGACTAAACTTACTGGATAAAGGAATTTAAATGAGGGTGCTCCAACAGATGGGGGTTTCTAGTTTTAGGAACTATTAAAATCCCTGGGGAAGGGTTTCAGGAACCACGGACCACTGTGAAGATCATATCAGGCACAGGGCTTCATTTGATTAAGCCACACCCATCTGGGAACCTGGAGAAAAATGACCAAGAGTCACGATCAAGGATTCTGAGACTTTGGACATATAAAACCAAACCAAACCAAAACAAACACCTTGTATGTGTCCTTTGCTCTTTTACAGGACCTTTTTTGTCCACCCCTGCCCCGACTCTGTTGGGCTTTTCTGGAACTCTACACTGTAAAGGATGGTGCAGGCTGACAAAGATTTTATCTTGTAGGTAACAGGGCAAGCCTGTAAAATCTAGAATGAGATTTAGGAGCGGCGATTTGACATGATGGCCAGAAACAGGAAAGACGGAAGGATGAGGAGAGGAGAGCCGATTTGCTGACTCCCCTAGCTCGCTGGTACATCGTCAGGAGCTGTTCATTCTAAGTTTCCTGATGTATTCATCTAACAGCACAATATTTTAAATGAAATCCAGCTCCTTCTTGACCAGTTTAGTGGCACAAACGTGAAAGTGCCTGGGGTGGGGGTGTTGGTGTGTGTGCTCTGCAGACGCAGACACAGGTATGACTAACAGGTCCTTTTTGTCCTGTCTGTCATCTGTTTCGCTTGCTGCATCTTGAGATACAGAAGTAGAGAGTTTACTCACAGATCATAATAATGTAAAGGAGTGCAAAGGGAATCAATATTTGCTCAGTTTCTAGGCTATGTTCAGTACATTGAATGCATTCTACATTATCTCATGTGACATGACAGTTTGATTTAAATAGTTTTTCTCAATTTTTAGGGGCATAAACTGATACTTAGAGATTAAGGAAGTTGCCCAAGGTCACACATCTGGAAATTGCTAGAACTGGGTTTGCAGGCTTTACAGTCATACCACAGTACCTCTAAACACCTTTGCTTGAAGCAGAGAGTTGATTTTCTTTTTTAACCTTTGTGGACCAAGTAGAAATATTTGAGGTTTTGAGGGCCACGAGGGAAGATGGATATTACAGAGGTACTTAAAATGAATGATTAAAAAGTGTAAAAGCCGTTCTTAGGTAGCAATTTGCACAAAGTGTTGTCTAACTTAGCCTGTGGTCCCCAGTTTCTGACTTACAGTTTAGGTACACTGAAAGTGTAAGCAAAAATAGTTTGTAGGGGAGGGAGGTGATTGTTCAGGTGGTTGTGATTAACTATTAAATCCACATATCTCTTGGTAACAGAAAGTTCAGATTTCATTGTCGATATCAGGGTTGCATTCTTCCTCTCCATAGCTAGGCATGCTTGTATTTTTATCTGCTCACATGAGCTGAGGTTGGCCAGATCTCATTAACTGCCACTTTAGTTTCTGACCATTGACTCTATTGATTCCGCTTCAGTCTTTGACCATTCTTCAGTCAGCACTTACACTAGAGATAAAGTAAATAACCTAACACAGCAATTAGTGTATGGTGGACTTTCGGTAGCTGCTAGCATTAACATTATCAGGGTGCCAAAGTATAGATTGTATTCCGTGGCTCTCATTTTAATTATTTCATTGGAGATGTCTGTTTTGTACATGACCTAGGCTGGTTTCTTCTTCACCTCTAAACCATATCTATAATTGGTGTTTTTATCTGGCATACACTACTACCTTACTTGTAGAAATTCAGAGGAAGTCTCTATAAAAAGCAATGACTACAACAAATCCCTCTCCCTAACCAAAAATGTCGTTTTAGATTCTGAATTAGGGACTGTACAATAAAGAATATCCTTAGAAAAAGTTGTGGATTAAAATTCTATCGTATAAGGCATTCATGTCTTTGTATACTCAGTGAGCGACAGCTGTGTTTTATCCATATCTAAAAGGAAGTGAGGTTAAAGATGGCCCATGCCAGGGCAGGCAAAGTGCCTGAGATGGTAAAGGTGCTTGCTGCCAAGCCTGGTGACTTGGGTTCCATCCCCCAGTCCCATATAATGGAAGGAGAGGCCTGATCACTTCAAGCTGCTCTACACACCTTTGATGTGGAATGAACATGCTACTCCACAAACGTATAAAATATTTTTTTGTTTTTTAAAAGATGGCTTGTGCCTCTAAACCCAGCACTAGAGAGGCAGGGGCATTAAGATGGTGCAAGTTTGAATTTATCTCCGTCTACATGGTGAGTTCGAGGGCAGGCTCGGTTACAGGGAGAGACATGTGCATCACTTCCACTACACAAAAGGAGACTGTGAATGTGAAATTTGTTTTGTGAGACTTATTTTTTTTTAATATTTATTTATTTATTATGTATACAATATTCTGTCTGTGTGTATGTCTGCAGGCCAGAAGAGGGCACCAGACCTCATTACAGATGGTTGTGAGCCACCATGTGGTTGCCAGGAATTGAACTCAGGACCTTTGGAAGAGCAGGCAATGCTCTTAACCACTGAGCCATCTCTCCAGCCCCGAGACTAATTTTTTTATTTTATGTGGATGAGTATTTTGCTTGTATGTACATATGTATGTATGTGTACCACGTGTGTGCCTGGTGCCCTTGGAGCCCAGAAGAGTGTGTCAGATCCCTTGGAATTGGCATTCCAGGTGGTTGTGAGCTGACATGTGGGTTCTGGGAACTAAATCTGGGTTCTCTGCAAGAGTAGCAGGTATTTTTAACCTATGCACCTTATTTTGAGTCCTCAAATGGGAAAGTTTTGAAAAATGCCAATTGATATATCAACATTTTTGTTTTTGAGATATTATTATGCAGCTGAGGTTAGCTAAGATCTCACTATATTGTCAGGCTGATCTTGAATTCCACATCTTCCTGCCTTTGCCTTCTCGGCACTGGAACTGCAGATGTGTAACACCATGCTCTCAGAAATTCTTGTGTGTGTGTGTGTTTCTGGGGACTGAACCCAAGGCCTTTCTCATACTAGGCAAGTGCTTTACTGCTGAGTTATACTAGGCCTCAGCTAACTTTTATGTCTGATCCGTTAAATCCATTGGTCTGTCTTGCACTTCCATGGCTCTTTTACCCATAGGTGATTTTTGTAATATCTTGCATTGTTCATCTGGGAACATACAGTTTGTTGAGTAAGGCAGATTTTCTAATGCTTTATCACGGTTATAATGATATATATGTGTGTTTCATTATTAAAAATCTGTTGATAACATCACCACTGTCCTTTAACTATCGGGAGGCTGTCCAACTCAAGAGGTCTGACAGAGAGTGCCTCAAATTCTGAGTCTTCATTAAAAACTTGAATTCTCTCATCGCCAACAAATACTGATAGTTATTCCTTTTGATACAGCAGATTTATTTAGTAATTAAAAATCTGAATATCCAGTTTGTCACTTACATGCAATTGGTATTTTGTGACAAACAATCGCTCAACTCACCAGCATTTGACGAGAACAAATGGCCCTCAGCAAAATCAGTGGCCAGATATTAACGACTTCTTGCCTGTTCACTTCTTCAGTCAACATAGTGCAATCGCTCACCCTCTTAGTTACTAGTGTTTCCATGTCAGATATTAAATGCTGTTCTAAATTATATATTGTTAAACAATAATATATATTTATTGTTAAGCAATAATATATATTTAAACAATAATATATTGTTAAAATATATTAACAATAATATATGGTATTAAGAAAACTCATTACATTTACATTTAAAAATTCTGTTCCATTTTTAGATCTCTTGAGTTATTGGTCTGATGATGGTATTACAACATAACTGGTACCATCAAACTGTTCAAACTGTTCTCATGTATAAAGCACAATAAAGTAAATTATTAACATCTGTAAAGTCAAGCGAAAGGATTTCCTCAGGTCACTTTGGAGTAGAGTTCTCCTTTCCACAAGTCACGCAGCTCTCTGATATGTTATTTTCACCTTTGCCAGTGTCCTTAAGATGCGAGAGTGCACCCAAGCCTTGAGGAGACAAGTCTCTCAATCTCCCCTACCGCACAGCACCAGACCCATGTTAGACAAGTGGGGATTTTAATCACTGCGACAACTTTGTGTGTGTGTGTGTGTGTGTGTGTAATGGAGCTAGAAAAAGAGGTCATGAGATTTAAAGGTAGAGAGGGTGATGGAATCAGAAGGGAGTACATTCTAGAAGAAGGTATCTAGCCAGTGGCAACAGGGGGCACATAGTGTGTGTGTGTGTGTGTGTGTGTGTGTGTTAGAACAGAGTATAATAAGAGATATGTATAAGATGGCAGCAATGAAACCCATTGCCTTTGTATGCTAACTTAGAAATTCATCATAAAAAGGCAATACCATTTAAGAGCCTTTAATTGGGCCTGTTGTTGTAACAATGGGAAGAACCAAAGGGTGTTTGCTGGTGGCCCCTCAGATTGAGCTGGGCAGTCTGTTTATATTATAAGCTAGAAAAGGGGTGTTTGTACTGGTCACCTATGACTTTTCTGCAAAGGAAGGATTGTATTTCACCAATCACAACGTTGTCCCTTCTGCACCAGTCACAGCAGTTCCTCTTGTAGGCTACCACCAGGGGACATGCCCTCAATCTGGCCTCCGTGGAAGTGGTTCCAGGAAAAGTCTGCTGAGAGCTGTTTGAGACGGTGGTTCTGACCTGCACCTTCACAAGCCCGATCTGTGTTTTAGCAGCCAGTGACTCCAGCTGGCATGTAGCTCTGGGCAGTGTTTAAAGCGGTTTCACAGTTCTTTTTTCCGGCCTGAGCACAGAGCTGTCAGTCTGGGAATCACATCCCCTCATTTATTTCCCTATCTTTATTTACAGAAAATAAGCAGGAGTGCCAACTCTAAGAACTCAGTGATATTAATTTCAGCTGCGCTTTTAATAATGCTCAACCCCCACTTTATGCCTTATAGAGCTGTGGATGGTCTTATAGACCCCGGCTGGTCTCAGCATTTCGGCCATGCGCAGTTTGTTCGTTTGTTTACCTGTTTATTTCTACCTTCCCCCTTGCCACTGTTTCTTCCTCTAGCTTGGGTCATCTTTCTTGGGCATGTCAATTAATTCTTACTGGCCACGGACTCCCTCAGTCTCATCTCCTCTAAAACTGTTTCTAGATTCATTTTGCCTGCTTAAAGATTTCGCCGTGTTTCTTCAGTGAGCATTAAAGTTCCAGCACCTTCATCAGCCCCTGAAGATGCTCCACTTAAAGTTACCTTTTACATTTAATGCTATCTTCCCTTTGGCAGTTCTAAGAGGCAGGTAAATTCTTCCCTGACTCCTGGGTAATTCTTGGTTGATGAATTTCCTGCAACCCCCTGAGGGCCCATCCTTCAGGGCCCATCTCAAAGCCTCATTCTTTGTGAAGACTTTCTCCTTGACCTCCTGTCTCCACTGGAAAATCCTCACTTTAGACTGTGCACTGAACTTTGTTATCGCTCATAATGCTTATCACAGTCAGTTTTTTTTTTTTTAAAAAAAACATGTTTGCTTACCTTATTCTCCGGGTTAAAAATGTACTTGAAAGGATAGACTTAATCATTCATCCTGCTCCCCCACCTCCGAAACTTTCCTTGTTTTGCCAGTTGGATTCGCAGCAATAGTTATATAAACATTGAAAAAGGTGTTCCAGACAGAAACACCAAAAATTCCTGTGTTTATCAGACACAAGGTAAAGTTGTGCAGAATAAAACATCACACACACACACACACATACACAAATATAAAAGCATGTATGTGTATTCATCATTCATATTCCTGACAAGGAAGACTTTATTTTAGTATTGGAGGAGACGAAAGGGTGGACATTGCTTTTTATTCCAATACTGCACCTAAAAATAATGATTAGTTATGGCCCACATATGAAGTTGGAAAAATTTCAAGCACTCTGAAATGGAGACCTGGCTTGAAAGAACGCGGGCAAAAGCTTCCAGGTTTGGAGGCGGGTTAAAGTGCTGGGAGGCACGGGAGGAGACAGAACTCCGAGGGCGGAGGGCTGCTTGCACGCAAGGCTCGGTCTTCCCACTCCCGGAACCGGGCGGACCCGTTCCCGCAGCGGCCCGGGGCTCCCCGCAGACATCCGGGGTTTGCAGCCCCTGCACACACGGTTGAGGGGCTCGGACCTGTGGGGTGCGGCTAGCCGGCCGGGGAGGCTTGGAGCTGGCATGGGCTAGGGTCCGGGGTGCGGGTGCTCACCGGGGTTTCCAGGTGAGCTGCCGGAAAACAACCGGTCGGGCAGGGCGGGGCGAGGGCGGAGGGCGCATTGCCTCATCCCGGGCATTTTACTGGAAACTAAACGCATCCGGAGGCGGGGCGGGAGGCGGACCAGGAGCCGCCAATGGCCGGGCGGGGTACGGAGGGTGGGGGGGGAAAGGGGGGTCGTCGGCGATCCCGGCTCGTTAAATAGCCCGGCAGCCTCGGGCCGCGCACGTACGAGCCGCCCTGCAGCAGCCAGCCGCGCAGCCCGTTGGTGGCGCAGGTGTCTGGGGACCCCGAGCGCCTAGCCTGGGAGCATGATCGTGGACAAGCTGCTGGACGACAGCCGCGGCGGAGAGGGGCTGCTGGACGCGGCCGGCGACTGCGGCCTCATGACCAGCCCGCTCAACCTGGCCTACTTCTACGGCGCCTCGCCGCCCTCCGCCCCCGGTGCCGGCGACGCGGGCTACCTGTCCACCGTGCCCTCGGCGCCCGGCTCGCCCGGCTCCGACTCCTCCGACTTCTCCTCTCCCTCCTCCGTGTCCTCCTGCGGGGCCGTGGAGTCCCGTCCGAGAGGAGGCGCCCGCGCCGAGCGCC
The DNA here is from genome assembly GCA_004026605.1 of Ondatra zibethicus. Classification (NCBI taxonomy): domain Eukaryota; kingdom Metazoa; phylum Chordata; class Mammalia; order Rodentia; family Cricetidae; genus Ondatra; species Ondatra zibethicus. The sequence goes on along the minus strand of PVIU01006045.1, from coordinate 85,438 downwards.
CACAAGGTACTCACCCGCGGGACCCCGCGCCCCTCTATTCGGGGCTCACACGCCTGGGAGAATGGGGCATGGCTCTCGAGACTAGGGGGCGCCTTGACGTTAAGCGGCTTCGGCGACTTCCTTAGCAGCGGAACCGACTAGGAGTAGTCCTGAGTGACTGCTAAAATGTCTTGTCTTGATTCGGGCACGATGTCCTTGATTGTCTGTGGAGTCTGGCGACTTGGGGCTCGAGCTCCGAGCACCCCGCTGGCTGGAGCCCCGGCATCTGGGGCAAACAACTTGAGAGTCTCGGATTCTCCTTTTCTCTCATCTCATAACCCTTTACTTTTTCACTTCTCTCTCCGCTCCCGAGCTCGACAACCATTGAGAAAGAGTTACCCTGAGATTTGGGTCTGATGGAGACGTAGTTTTCTTCTGGAACTCTTTTAGCGAGAAGCAGTGGTGGAGGATAAAACTTTGGGAACTGGGTTTAAAGCCACCACTTATTCCTAATATATTTATAGGAATAAATAAAAGAAAAACCATTTATCAAGTTGTAAGGGAAACGCTGGGGGCGGGAAACTGATTCAGGTTGTACGCTTACTTTAGGAAATGGGAATTTGCTCAGAATTCTGCAGTCTTGTTTTTCTGTGTGCCTTAGAATGGAAAAGTTACAGCTACTGAAGCCCTTTCTTTCGCGGCGAGTTGCATGGTTTCCTTTCTTCATAAACCGAGTTGCATAATTTGGGGGAAAACAGGATGCCACTGTGGGTAGATTTAAAGACCGCCTAGATTTTCTCATCTGTGGCTCTAATCGAAAATACTTTAAAGATTGACTCCTTGCTGTTCCTTATTGCTGTCCTCCCAAACTTTGGTTGTCTTTTATTTTTTAAAAAAATACTTTTAATTTAAAATGGCATGCCTTAAGCCACAGTGTCGAGTATAGTCTATATAAAAATTTGGTGTACATGCATTTCCAGCCCTTTCTGGGTTCCTTGGGCCCTTTGCTGACATTGGCTGATCCGGTTTTTTTGCCAGTTCTTGGTGTACCACACAAGCCACGGGGGATTCCTGAAACTGCATTTTTTTCTCCCTGTGACGTGGGCATGGAATTTTTAACTCTTCGTCACTCCAGAGGAATGCTGTTAGATTTTGACTATTTGAGTGTTTGTTGAAATCCCTGAATTTAAAAAGAAAGACCATCCGATCATTTCATTTCCCCCATCACTGAGATGTTTGTCTCATATACTTGTGATATGGAGGGTCAAATTATGCTTGTTCTCCATTTTATTTTTCCTGTTCTGAGTAATGGACCAGCTATTCTTTTCCTGACTTTCTGAATATTGTATTCAATTCCTATTCAAGAGCTTGTTACATAGTTGCGGCCAGGAGCCCAACAGTGTACTCACAGTGAATTTTAAACTGCCTTCTGAAGTTTTAAAGTGAATTGCCTGTTTCCTTTTTACTGAGAATGCCCATGTACGTAATTCTAAGAGCAGTAAGTGAGGGGGAAATCCAGTGTGTGTATGTGGAAATGTGCTCAGCGAACTTGAGCAGCTTTCTTGAAGAAAATACTAAGAAGTCTTTGGTACCTTGAGATCTTTAGAGGAAGTTTTGTTCCTTCTTAGGTGAATGAAGTGAAGGTATTTTATACTTTCTTTAGAAACACAAAAGACTTTGTTTTAAAAACTACAAATGCCTCATTTATACTCTGCTCCTCCAAGGATTTCTCAAAGTCAGGAATAATTAAAAGCCTACGATCTTGGCAAAACCTCTGATCCTATTTCACGAGTAAATAGTTTGCAGAGACAGAGAGGCTTTAGTTGGGTGTATCTGTCTTTTGGCTCCAAGAATCCTGGACCACATTTGATAGTGCTTTAATTTCCTTAGGGTGCCTGGTAGGAAAATCTGCCAGATGACACCGACTCCTTGAGCAGTACTGGATACTGCTGCTGAGAATCCACTGACTGAGATGTTGGAAAGGCTTTGAGTTTGCTGTTTGAGGACTTTCTCTGTCAGCCTGCAGTCTTGGGGGAGGGGGGCTGTCGTGATTCTTGACTGTGAAGAGATGGAATTGAGACGTTTCCCTTTCTTTTGAACAGCTGAGCCCCATATGGGGGTTGGCAGGCAGCAGAAAGGACCTTTCCAAGGCGTTCGTGTAAAGAACTCGGTGAAGGAGCTCCTGCTGCATATCCGAAGCCAGAAGACTTCCAGCCTGTCTGCGGATGAGCTCAAGGTGCTGTTTGCTCTTTGTTTTGAGTGAGTGGGAGACTAGTCTGCAAGGGTTACTGGTGTTTGCTAACCTAGGTCCAGTGAGTCACTTGCAGTTTTTCATAAATGACCCGAGTTCATAGGACAGGATGTAGTCGTTTAATTATTTGCTGTAGTCCTTGCACTTGGCTCAGTGCAAAGGGTGTAAGAGAAATTTAATGAGCAGATAAAATGAAAGCAGTTTAGGGACAAGGAAGTTCATAGGCTTCAGTAAAAATAGAACATTTTCATTAGAGAGGAAAGAATCAGATGGTCTTATTAATTTCATCTTGGCCAGGATTGACTAGGCTAGAAGTGAAAAATGAAGAAGTTGAGAGAGAGAGAGAGAGAGAGAGAGAGAGAGAGAGAGAAGACGAACCTGGAGATAGCTGTTCTGTCAGTATTTATTTTTTCAGAGATTATGGTGTGTTGTAGAGGGTGGTAGAGAGAAATCTTTTACTAAATGAGAAACCATTTTATACGGACTAAATTGGAATCTTTTCCCTTATAGACACGGAGTGTGAACATTGAGCAACTCACAGGTAAGAGCTACTTCCGGTTCTTCATAATTTTATTGGTGTTTTTTACAGTAAAATGACTCTGTGGATATAGGTGGAATTTGTAGAGTGGGATGATGACAGACTGCGTATTCTCTCTCTAGGAACAGAACTGAAGAGCGCAGCTGCGGGGAAAAGAAAGGGGACTGACACCCTGTCTGATGGACCGGTTTGCAAGCGGCCGGCCCTGCTGGCCACTCAGTTTGTGGTAAGCGTCTCACTATTTTCCTCCGAACCCTCTGTGGAACCATTCCTGGGATGGTGCTGCTGTTTAAGAAAGTTATTTTCGGCACTCGTGATTGAAGCTAGTCATGTACCCTACCACTGAGTCTACGTCTAGCTCTTGGAAGTGGTTGTGAAACTTGTTTTTTTTTTTTTTTTTTTTTTTTTCCGTTCTTTCCAGACACCACCTCAAACGCCTGCACCAGGGGAGAGCATGGAAGATGTCCGTCGAAGTGAGTCTAAGCTGGACAGCAGCACTGACCTGCTTCAGAACATTATAAACATCAAGAACGAGTGCAGCCCAGTCTCTCTAAACACTGTCCAGGTTAGCTGGATGAGCCCTGTGCTACCCCAGAACTCCCCAAGAGACCAGTGCCAGGATTTCCATGGAGGGCCGGTCTTCTCTGCATCTCAGAAGTACCCATTCCAAGTTGGTGGCTCTCCACAAATGATGGACCAGGCTTTTATGTACCAGTATTCGTCACAAACCCAGAACATGCAGCAGCCGCTGCCACAGCAACAGCAGCAGCAACAGCAGCACCAGAACTATCCACACAACCCAGCTCTGCAGTTCGGTTCTTATTCCAGAACATCCCAGTCTCCCAAGTATGAATCGAACCTCTTTGATAATCAAGAGCCACAGTTCTGCACGAGCCAGAGTTTTGTTTCTCTCCTGAGTGGTCACAGGGAATCTGAGAATATTGCTGCTCCCATTCAGCCTTCCCCCAGCATCCCGCAACAAAGTGAGACGCAACTGCCGAACTTCAGCCTGATGCCAAACAGTGCCTGCGAGACAGTTGGGGTGCATGATGCTGGCTCGCCCTCTTTAGGCCCTTCGCTGTCACTCCAGAACATCATGGGAAGCCCAGCGAGCACCACACAGCTAGGGAAGTCATTTTTTCAGTGGCAGGTAGAGCAGGAAGAAAGCAAATTGGCAAATATTTCCCAAGACCAGTTTCTCTATAAGGATGCAGATGGTGACACGTGAGTATCCTTTTATCTCCTGTATTTTTCACAGTTGAACCCTATTGGTTGGCACTATGATGGTTCATATTCATACACAGGATGTTCCTTTTATCTTTCTTTTCTTAAATTAAAAATAGATGTGCTTTCTATGAACAACCTGTTCTGAAGACTAATGTAGATTCTGTCTTTAGAGCAGAAACAATTAGATGATGACTAAGCATCAATTAAAAGTTGATCTGTAGATAGATCCTACTCTGTCCTGATGTCTTTATGACTTTGGTCAAGTAACTTAAAATCTCCATGCCTGTATTTTCTTTACACATAAAATACTAAGGTTTCTGTGATAGAATTATATATGAGTATTTGTACTCGTGAGTATTAAAAAAGTAATAGATTTTAAATGTTCAGCATGGCGTTCAGCATTGCCTCCTCTTATCTTCTCTGTTGCAGTTCAGTTGGACTTCCAACATGTCAGAAAAGCCAGATTCTTCTCTGTAACATTTCATTTGAGTGTATCAATACATCAGAAATAGGGTGAAGGAAGGTTTTGCTTTCTTAGCTCAATTTAATGAAGTCACAAGCTATTCCTCTCTTTTCCTTGCCTCTTCTCCAGGTTTCTCCACATTGCTGTTGCCCAAGGGAGACGAGCACTCTCCTATGTTCTTGCAAGGAAGATGAACGCGCTTCACATGCTGGACGTGAAAGAGCACAATGGGCAGGTGAGGAGGGTGTTGCTGTGGCAAAGACGTTCTTGTGCCCAAGTGAGGGAGAGCCAGTCTCAGGTGCAGACTGTTGAAGGGCCCCAAATCAAGAGACTTCGGTTAATATTAACTTTGAGATATTGACTCTTGCCACCGTCAGCCTAGAAGTTATTGATGTTCTCTTTGTAGTTGTTTGACCAAAGATTGTGTATAATTAAGCCACGCCCTAAGCTTATTTTAGTTTTCCTTATCTTGCTGTATTTGGTTGTTTATTAATAGGATTTGTTTTCTTGGTGTGGACATTCCCCTCAGCCATTGTTTAGTTTCCTTGTTGTGATATGTTATAGGTTTAAAAAACACCTTTCTTTAAATGTCCACAGAGTGCCTTTCAGGTGGCCGTAGCTGCCAATCAGCACCTCATTGTGCAGGATCTGGTGAACCTTGGTGCCCAGGTGAACACCACAGACTGCTGGGGAAGAACACCTCTGCACGTCTGTGCAGAGAAGGGCCACTCCCAGGTGCTCCAGGTAAGAGGACCAGAAAGCCAGATTTCATCATTGCGTCACTAAAGGCTTGGCTATAAGAAGTTGTATGTAGGCTGCTTGTTAAAAAATAATCTGTTTGGAGTTGATTTATTTATCTCTTAGCATGATAGTAGGTGACTATTTGTGTGCCTTGCCCTTGGATAACAGGCGTGTGTCTTACAAATTTGCAGGCAATCCAGAAGGGAGCAATGAGGAGCAATCAGTTTGTGGATCTTGAGGCAACTAACTATGATGGTAAGCAACAGATGCTTTTTCGGATAAAGGACCACATGGAAAATGGGGTACAGGGATACTGAGAATATTCAGTATCACACTAAGAAAGAGGAGGTAAATAAAACTAAATGTTTCATAGGCGAAATTGGCATTTAAACTGCCTCGCTACATACAGACTACCTCACTAGGTTTTAGAGAGACCATTTGAAGTGAAACAAGGAGCCATCTTTAGAGTAATTGTAGTGACCGAGAGACTTGATGAGGGCTTGACTTCTCATATACCCTTCTGCTAGGCCTGACTCCCCTCCATTGTGCGGTGGTGGCTCACAACACTGTGGTGCACGAGCTGCAGAGGAACCAACAGCCTCATTCACCGGAAGTACAGGATCTTTTACTAAAGAATAAGAGTCTGGTTGACACCATTAAGTGTCTGATTCAGATGGGAGCTTCAGTGGAGGCGAAGGTAATGTCACAGTAGAGGGCAGGGTGGGGGAGGCGTGTGTGTGTATGTGAGTGTGTGTGTGTGTGTGTGTGTGTTCCAGGCCTGGTTTGCAGGTGCAAGGAAGCAGACTGAAACTGCTTCCTCATCCCCCTCTCATTTTTAACTTGACGGAGTGAAGAAGTTTTGTATGTGTAGTTAAGAAGTTTAGCCTTGAAAAGATCCCTTAATCCGCTTTCTCGATTTCTTTTTAATCTGCGGGTTACCCAAACAAACAGACAAACAAACAAGTCATTTAGGGCTGTGAAATAAATTAGTCTTTGTTTAAAAGTTCAATGAAGTTGGAGATTGATGTTACTTTGGCTTCTGTTTTCATGTGCTGACTGTAAAGATGGTGCATTGGGGAATGGGGAATTTGCCTTTTTAAAGGTTGCTTTTTTTTTTAATAGTTTCGTTAGATTTTTGTTTTGTGGGCGCATGTGTATGGGTCCGTGTGGAGGTCATAGGACAGTCCACAGGACTTGGTTCCCTCCTTCCACTGCGAGCCCTGGGAGCCAGCTCAGCTCTTAGGATCAGCAGCAGGCACCTTACGCCCTGAGCCATTTCCCTGGCCCATGTTAAACTGGAAAACATTCTTTTTAAGTCTTGGGATTTTTATTGATTATCTTCTGTGTCATAAAACACTGTTAAGTATGTTGGGGATACAGATAACCATGTGGGTCCCTGTGGAGTTTGCTATTCCCCCCATAGCTCTACATGGTGGCCACCAAGTCTGGAAACACAGGAATATGTAATAAGTGGATTTTGATATAGCACATTAAAAGTAGTCTTTTATATTTCTACATTTTAATGACTGCTCTGTGTATGAGTAGAATGTGATAAGAATCAGATAAATTAATTGGGAATACAAGAGGAATAGGTGATTCTACTTAACTTGGGCTTCAGGGAGGTTGGAGAAGGACACATCTCAAGCAGTCTTTAAAGCCTCTTCGGACATTTGAGAGGACGAAGAGCATCTAAAGCATGGCATTTGGATTCTTACTCTTCCTTTCTTGCCTTCACAAGGATCGTAAAAGTGGCCGCACAGCCCTGCATTTGGCAGCGGAAGAAGCAAATCTGGAGCTCATTCGCCTCTTTTTGGAGTTGCCCAGTTGCCTGTCTTTTGTGAATGCGAAGGTAATTTTAGAAAGCCTCAGTTCTGCCGGGCTTTGGAATGACCTTCCCACCCTCAAGTTCTGAGCTCCTTTCGCGGAGTTTCCCTTTCCTGATGAGTGTCATTTTGCTTCTTTGTTTTCAGGCTTACAATGGAAACACCGCCCTCCACGTTGCTGCCAGCCTGCAGTATCGGGTGACACAGTTGGACGCAGTCCGTCTGTTGATGCGGAAGGGAGCTGACCCGAGTACTCGGAACTTGGAGAACGAGCAGCCTGTACATTTGGTTCCTGATGGCCCTGTGGGAGAACAGGTGAGGGCCATAGGAGGCGTGGAAATGCCTTTAGGCCCTTTGGTCTGAAATATAAAGACGGAGGAGGTTGTGCAGGGCAAAGGCCAGCTGATGCCCTGCGAGTAGGCTGTTCTGATGTGGAATGTTTGAAGTAGTTCAGGCTCATGTAATAAATACTTAGCGTTTATCAGTTTTTTATAATTCTACCTATTAACTGGTCCTCCATAAGAAATTGAACCTAGAACATATTAAAATGCTATGCTTATTAAGTATGGTTTTATTTTATCCTTAGGGGTTGAATAGTTTCCCATGAGTAAACTTTCCTCCATAAGAACTTAACCATTTAAGAAATTATTTTTTATGATCATCTCTTCACCTAGAGGGAATCAGGGTGATTGGTAGCTATGGATAGACGATTGCATACATTATTAATTATAAATTAATTTATGCAGGTTAGCGTTTTCTTTGATTCCTAGCTATCATCAGAACCAAAATATTCTGGTAACTCTTGTCTCTGGAGCTCGTTGGAGCATAGACACTTGGTAGTTTGTAGAAGTTTTCTTGTATATTATGTCATTTTAAAATACAAAAACTTTTCAATAAGGCTTAACAGAAAAAAGAAATTAGTGCTTAGAGAGGACATGATTAGTTGGTTAATGGCAGATCCCAAGCCCAGTGTTTGCTGTTTCTTGTGACATACTCTCACACAGCGGTGTTCCCATGTTCTGGGTCATTGCTGGAGGCCCTTCACTTGTTGTTCTTGGAGTGCCGGCATTGTTCCTTCAGTATTGTGTGTGCTGTCATGGAGAGGGCTTCTTTCCTTCATCGTTAGGCTGTGGTCACTGGGCAGGTTTCCTTTTAGCGCCTGTAACAGCCACCCACAATCTTCTAAGTCACTGCTTCTAATCTGTTGTGGGCTGAGAGGTGGATACCACAGTTTGTCCAACTGGAATACAAAGTCAGCCACTCTAGATGAGTGTTGGCGCCTTCCTCGGACCCATAGAGTTACACACAGTTGCTTTAACGTTTGGGTATTCTGGCCACTGTTTTAACTGGGAAGTCATTGAGATGTACTTGAGTGGGTAATGGGGACTTTGCATTCTTGTTACTGAATGCTGGCTTCATGATAAGTGAGACTGTCTAATTCGCCACAGTTCCTGCCACGTAGTAATCTTCTCACAGGCACTAGTGGTAAAGATTAGCGGAGGAATACAGACCTATTTCAGTTGCTGACTTTGAATTGTAATGGACATGCTCTATTGTCTTGCCCTCAACAGTCATTACAAGAAACTCGAAATAAGCTGTGAAAGTTGTCATTTTAAAACTCTTGGGGCTGACGAGTTGACTCAGCTATCCTCACAAGTTAGGGATGTTGTAGAGGGTGTGTAAGAGGAGAGAAACTCTGGAGGAAGTGTAACACTTTGATCGTGAGAAATAAACTCCACCATCCGTTTCTCTTCCAGATCCGACGTATCCTGAAGGGGAAGTCCATTCAGCAGCGAGCACCACCGTACTAGCTCCCTTGGCGTGGAGCCTGGCCAGCAACACTCACTGTCAGTTAGGCAGTCCTGATGTATCTGTACATAGACCATTTGCCCTGTACTGGCAAATGTAAGTTGTTTCTATGAAACAAGCACATTTAGTTCACTATTATATAGTGGATTACATTAAAAGAAAAGAAGACAAATATTTAATTTTCTTGGCATAGTTGCATATTTCATACCCAGGTATCTGGGATCTATACATCTGAATTTGATCTGAATGGTAAAACTGCATTCAATAAACAGTAGATTTGGGGTAGGAAAAGACTCATGGGAAAAGACTTGATTTGTGGCATAAAGCATTGCTCACGTGGCTATTGCCAGTTTCATGGACTGGGAACATGAAAAGAAAAATGAAAGCGTCTGAAAGGAGACAGAAATTTGGATGTACTGTTGATGCTTCTTTGGTCTGATGCAGGATCTGGTGGTTAATACCCTCAGCCTCGCACTAGATGAGAGAGGCCCCTGTGGTTAGGGTGTGCTCTTTGCAGCTGTATATACTTGTTATTTTTACCTTTAATATGCTGTACATATTTGATTGGTAACCTGGACATTTGAAGTGTGTAAGTCAATAAAATAAGAGAAGAGCTAGTGAATCATTACCACCTTTAAAATTCTGCACACTCAGAGCAATTTTTATGGTGTGATCACCCAACTGTTGTTTTCACAGATAAAGCACTTGGGGAGTGGGTCCCAAAGTTGCTGTGTTTTGCATTGGAAAGAGACATGTTTGTATGACATCTCATGTTCTTAAAGAGACCCTTTTTATGAATCACCTCTTTGAATTTGTGATTTGCACAAGTTGTTGAAGCTTTTGTTTGTCCTTAACAGAAATTATAAAAATTAAACACCGAAGCAAAGCTTCTTGTTTTCTGTTGTCATAGTAAAAATGTGCTGTGGTGTTTGTACTCTTGATAAAAATGTTTTATCTTTTAGGAATGTCAATTCTTTTAACATTATTTTGCTTATGTTTGATTTACCTGGAAGAATATATTTAGCTTTGATTGTACACTGATTCTTTGTGATAAATATGACCCATTAAAATGATGTCTTTTAATTGACTAACTTATCTTTGTAGCTAAGTATTCATGTTCCTTTCTGTAAAAAGAGACCTTTTGAATTGGATTGTTCATATTTGATTCAGCATATCTTATGGACAGAAGTTTGATTCAGTCACTTGGCATCTCTAAGGTGGAATGACTCAGGCCACTCAATGACAAAACTCATGCATAGGTTTAAATGAACATTAATAAACTCATGTTGTCTTATAATATACATTTCCTTTTCTTGGTGCCTTATTTGTGTTTGTTGGTTGAAAACTACTGTTTTTTTTCCACTGCTAAAGATTGACTCTAGGGCCTTGTGCACGCTAGGCAAACTCTTTAACTACTGAGCTATTAGCCTAGAGAAAGTATTATTAATGGCACACATTACCTATCTTTCATATCTTTGAGTTACTTTTTATTGAGAACATGTTTCCTGAAGTTACATGCCTTTTAATATCAAAATAGCTTGCTGTGTTCATGAGTAAAAATTTAAGTTCTGAAAATACGAAATTTAATAATAGATGTTGTTGGCTACTCAGGAGCTTATATGGCAAAAAGGCTGAGACATGAGTGAGCATAGGATACAGTGTGGGCATTGCCAGGGTCATCCTGAGAGGTACGTCAGTCTCAGGGAGTTCTTCCCTTTCCCAACATTTCAGCTGCTGCACGTGTATCCTAGGGATGCCAGTTTCAGGACAGTACTGATGGCATCATGAGTCCTATCCTGGGAAATATACGGAAGCATATATTGCACAGGAGTGCCCTCCGATCAACTGCGACCATCTTCACGAATTCAGCTATGCCTGTTTGTGATAAAAGATGGTCACAGCAGAGCTTATTGACTTGACCTTCCCTCACAGAAGGGGGTAATAGGAGTGTCAACAAGACTTCACCTGACTATTCAACCATTTCTTCCAACTAGTTGTATTTCTGTCCCCATTGCATGTGGCCTCAGGGTCTTGGGAAGGGGCTAGTGTATTAGGTTGGGGAAGACTAGGTGAAGGGGTCCCATCTGTGCAGCAGCATGGGCAGTTCATGCTGGGGTACATTTATTTATTTTGTGTGTGTGTGTGAGTGACTAATTTGGGTTCACCAATGCTCTTGTTAGTAATCCTTTACTCTGTAAGTATTTCCAATGAACTTGTTGGATTCCCCAGGGGGAGCTTAGATGGACGTTGCTTAGACCCTTCCCAGAGTGCAAATTCTCAAGACAGGATGTATACAGTATTAGGTGCTTCAGAGCCCCAGAAGAATTTTCTTCACAGGCCAAGACTTTCTCCCTTTGCAGTTTTTCTTTTAGATAAATTCATTAGCATAGATTTCAAGTGCACCTGAACAGATAACCAGAGCAGTAGAAACAATACACCCTACTGAACATACCTACACAGTGAGTGTTACTAGATGAGTCTAAGTGTTCTCAGCTTCCAATTCTTTCAACAATCAATTTAGTGTTTAGCAAGGGCATGTGTGTGAGTGGTGGTGTTGTACTCATGTATGTATATGCACATGTATGGGGGATACTATGAGGCAAGGATGTAACTGGCCATAGTGGTACATGCCTTTAATCCCAGCACTCAGGAAGCAGAGGCAGGTAGATCTCTGTAGTTTGAGGCCAGCCTAGTCTACAGAGTGAGTTCCAGGACAGCCAGGGCTACATAGTGAGAGCCTGTCTTGAAACAAACAAACAAACAAACTAAAGGAGGCATGGCATGCACTTGTTTGAGGGTAGACTAGTTGAAAAACCCTTAAAAACAAAACAAAAAGGAATGAGTATGGGAGAGTTCAAAGAGAACTTTACATTTTGGAGGATTCAAGGTAGGATATTTGGGATCTATCTGAAAGAGTTGATCCTGTTGCTCAGAAAGGGAGGAGGAAAGTGAAAATAGAAAACAGTGCAAAAACTCAGGAACAGTATTTTGTGGAAACAGCAGGTGATTTCAGTGTAGTTTGATACACGCCAGTGGTGGTTAGAACCACTGATTATGGGGAGAGGTAGTACTATGAACAAAGGTTCACCATTAATGAATCAATGTTTAGTGTATTTAACTATGTAATTTTGCATCAATCATAGGTTAAGGATGAGGCCTAGATTGACTCTTAAAAATTATTGTGTGCATCAGTATGTCCCTCTTTGCAAACAACATTAGTTTGGATAGGCTATAGAATCCCCACAAGTCAGACACCAACTTTTCCAACTTCGTTGTTAGTTAGATCAGTAGCATTTAGTGCCACAAGTGGAGAACTTTCTCAAATTCTTCTAGTTTTAGAAAATATCAACTTCTTAAACATAACACCAATGGTTTCCATTTTCCAATAGCATCAGTTACTCTTATTGAGTAGAGTATTATTATAAGTTATTTTATATTGAAAGTGTTCTAAGAGAGACATCGACTTCAGACCCTGGCAAAGCTCTGAGTCACTGAACAAGGTTTGAGCTTAATTAGCACTGTGATGCTGGGTCTGGGTTTTCACGCTAGAGCCCTGGCTTAGGCCTTGAGAAGGGAAGGAGCGCCTGTCTTATCACTAGAGGCCCTGTGCCTTGCACAGTATCAGTCACACAGTAGATGTTCAGCAACTGGCTTTTAATTGAAACTGTGGTTTTCCAGTGCGCTTCCCCCTGCCACACTGTGTACTTCAAAGTGTATTTTATTTTTGAGATGGAGCTCATATTTTATTCTATAACTGTTTCCTCTTGTCCACCATGCGCAAATCCACTTTCAAGGTCCTTCTTAGAGCTCACACTGCACTTTTGAGTCTGTAGCGTTGCTTGGGTTGTAGGTGGATGCAAATAGACCAGTCCCACACTAGCTCAGAATTGAGTATAATAAAGGGTTCTTTATTTAGGGGTAGACTCACAGATCACAGTTCTCTGCATGAGCAGGGAACAGGAACCGAATCCCGCAGCCAAGAGAGAGCAAGTGTGAGCGTTTTTTGATACCCAAGGCCACACCAACCTGGTCCAGCATCTCAAAGGCCATTGGCTGAAGAAGTTTCCCCAGCACCTTTCCATTTTATCTAAATAAGAGAGTTCCAAACCCAATACAAATCTATATACAATAAGAACAGATATCAAGTATAAAATTAGAATTATAACCAGCATAAAGAATATTAAGCAAGAAACATATGCTAAATGTTTCAATAATTATTCTATCCTAAGGAGTCTAAGTCTTGTATTTGAAATGGCTTGACTAAGTCATGAGAGGAAAGTAACTATGACTATCTTGTCTTCAACTCCACTGAAGACCTGAGAAGGGAGATAATATTACTTGAATAGATAGGAAGTGCAATCAAGCAACTTCCAAAATGCAATAAATGACAGAGATAACTGGCTACCTGGGCAATCATCCAAAGTCTCTTGCAATGTTGGGGCAACCAACTTTGGCTAATGCCTAGAGTAACTGACAGACCATTTCAGAGGCAGGAAAGTTTTCAAAACTGTCTTACCCTGTCTTGACAACGCTTGGCAGTCTTTTTTCTTGTATCCTGCTTGTCCTATCCAGACACTATGCATTTTGTCAGTGGTTGAGGCATGGGCAGTTCTTTGCACAAAGGCCAGTTTTGCCAAGAAGAAAACAAGCTTCAAGTGGAGTGTCTTCGGTGCTCAATATTCTCTTGGGAATAGATTAATGCTACCAGGAGCAATCATGTGTCATGTCAACAGAACCCTAAATTATTTAAATGCCATATTCTACAGTTCTTTGAAGTGGTTGAAGATTACCTATCTATGCAGAATACAATATTTATGTATCTAAAGAACCTGATTAGTCTAACTATAAGTCTGACAAACATGGATAACTATTGACCTATAATATTTAATACCTGTATAGCTTAAAGACTAGGACTTTATATTAGAATATTAAACAATCTTTAAATGACTGTGCAGCAAATGAAGACAATGACCTCAAAATGTAAACAATGTGTAAGTATCTTGATCAGAGGTAGAAATGTATAGTGCAATATTGGTGTGGGAAGTCCTTCTGTATATGTGATGCTTTTATTGGTTAATGAATAAAGGAACTGCTTTGAGCCCATAGCAGGGCAGAAGTGAGCTAGGTGGGTAAAACTAAACTGAATGCTGGGAGAAAGAAGGTGGAGTCAGGGAGATACCATGAAGCTGTCAGAGGAGAAAGACACAAGCTGCCAGGTGGAATCTTGCTGGTAGGCCACAAACCTTGTGGTAAAATATAAAATAATAGAAATGGGTTAAGTTAAGAGATAAAGAGTGAGCTAGAAATATACATAAGCTAATAGGCCAAGCAGTGTTGTAATTAATACAGTTTCTGTGTAGTTATTTCAGGGCTGAGCAGCCAGGAACAAACAATCAGCTTCCTACAACACAATATGATAAAAATATCCTAAAATTGTATCAATATACAAAATGTCAAGCAGAGGTAGAAGCATGCACGCATACAATATGACAAAATAACATTGAATAGGTGTACAAATATTGTAAACAGAAATAGAAGCATATTCAATATAACAAAATTTGAATTTGTATAAATATACAACAATCCATACCAATGTAAATTGTCTATAAATAATAGCTCACAAGTATTCACTCTCTGATTCACTATTATTATTACTGTGAGTAAGCTCACATTAATCTACTTATTATCCCATCCAATTTCCCTTTCCCCCCCCCAAAGATCCCTGAGCCTACATAATTTCCACCTCAACCCCCAACCCTATATCAGTTATAATCAATCAGTTATGATATCTCTAACTCTGAGGACAAATTTTGTTGGGAGAGGTAATGTCTTCTACAATTACTTCCAGCTGTCATGGGGGTGATGTTCTTTCTATGGGATCCTGTAAAACTAAAATGATGGTTAAGTTTCAAGATTACTATCTGGTATTACTGCAAATAGTCTCTGAGTAGTCAATAGGGGTTATTTTATTTTTTTGTTGTTGTTCTTATTTGAAGTTCTGGCCAGAATGTTGCAAGAAGGTACACCATTTCAGCATTTCAGCTAAACAAGTTGAAATTATCTTAAACAGCTGGTACCCAAAACAGATCTTAAAGTAATGCTATCAACATCATGACATCACATCAACCAGGTGGAATTGTTGTTGTGAGGCTCATCTTTTTCCTGGAAACTTCAAAGATTACTGCAGGAAAATTTATTGTTCATTGTGGAAAACTTAAACATTATTCATATAGACATATATTCAATGAAAGGTATGATAGAGACAAAAATAGGTATGGAGAGAAGTAAAATTTTTCCTAAATTCTTTCCTCTTTCTGTCCCATACCAGATGGCTCCTGACATATGACAGAAACTCTGAATTTCTCTTTGAACAACACACATGGATTTAGAGGATACCCACTGTCCAACTTCAAAGCCAGCTTTGATTTTTAAGTGAGTCACAACTAATATTATACTGATATATATTCAGGTAATTAAATTTTACCCTACAGATGGCCTGTCCTCATAAGTCAGATTTCTCTTTGCTTGCTGATCCTTTCTGGATAGTTATCTTTTCTTCTTTAGGCATCTAGATGCTCTCTTGACTTTTTGAAGATGAGTATTTTCCTGCAAAGACAAGAATAGAACCCTGCCCCAAACCTAATGAGGTTTCCTTACCACCTGTATGATTGTCACCTCTGAGGATGAGCTGTCATTTCTCTTTCTCAAGAGGTTTCTCCTTTTCAAACTGAATCTTTATTAATTTTGATTTTGATGATATCCATAGCTTTTCTTCTCCTGTGGAAACAAGAGAGAAACCCCTTCCCCAACATAGCACATCTCCTGGTTTCCATTGTGAGGTCAACACATCCTTAAAATACACCAGCTGATTTAATTCAGAAGGTTTTTCTATTATCCAATGTCTCTCTGCTGCTGTAGTTCCTTTCTCATTAGCATTAAGAAAATTCAAGGTTAATAAAGCATTATGCAATCTATTTCTGGGGGGTATTTTCCATCCTTTTCTGTTTGTTTAACAAATCCTTTATAGTTCAATTTGATCTTTCTATAACTGCCTGACCTGTAGGATTGTTTGGTATATATGTAATATGCTTTATATTATACTAAGATGGGTCTGGGTGTCCGGGAAACTAATAATCAGTCTCCGTCTGCAATGAGTGATGCATTTCCAGGGGCAACGAGGTAGTGATTGCTCTCAAAACATATCTTGTGTGTGTGTATATTTGTATGTATGTATTCCCCTTGCACATTATCACAGATGAGTTGGAACATGAGTATAGCTCAGTGATTATAATGATTAAAAGAGGTTTACTTTTTAACACTACAAAAAAATAAATTTATCCGACTATTATTAGTTATTTTGTTTTCTGGTTCACATTTTTCATGTTTTATCAGAGCAGCTAAAGTTGTCCATGGGTAAAGTAATATGATCATAAATTAAGCATCAATTTTCTGCTTGGATGATTGATGACTTGACTTTGTAAAGACTGCAGTACAGTGGGTGCTCAGTGGCAATTTCAAATGTTTGAATGTGAAGGTTAGGCAGTTGGTACCGACTCTATCTGGCCCAAACTCCTGCTGATATATGCTTTTTCATTAAGTGACTGGTGTGGGATGTCTACAGAGAAACCTTGTCTCGAAAAACCAAAAAACCCCAAAATCTAACCAACCAAGCAAACAAACAAAAAAGACGGCTACTTAGAGTTCTTAGAAGGGGAGAACTGTGGTTCCAGCCCTCCTGCAGCCTAAGTCAGAAACTATGGGCATCTCTTTTCCAGCTATGAATATGCAATGCAAATGGCTGGACATTTACGAGATTGGCCTGTAATTAATTCTCTTTCTTGGTTGAGTCTTTGTGCAGTTTTGGTATCAGGGTAACTGTAGCCTCATAAAGAGAGTTTGGCAATGACCCTTATGTTTCTATTATGTGAAACACTTTGAGGAGTATAGGTATTAGCTCTTCTTCAAAGTTTTGGTAGAATTCTGTACGAAAACCATCCAGCCCTGAGCTTTTCTTGGTTGGGAGGTTTTTGATGACAGCTTCTATCTCTTTGCGGCTTATAGGTCTATTTAGATTGCTCAGCTGGTCTTGATTTAATTTTGGTATATGATATCTATCTAAAAAATTGTCCATTTCTTTTACTTTTTCCAATTTTGTGGAGTACAGGTTTTTGTAGTAGGATCTAATGATTCTTTGAATTTCCTCAGTATCCATTATGTCCCCCTTTTCATTTCTGATTTTGTTAGTTTGGATGTTCTCTCTCTGCCTTTTGCAACCGCACATCAGACAAAGGATTGATCTTCAAAATATATAAAGAACTCAAGAAATTAGACATTAAAATTCTAAATAACCCAATTAAAAAATGAGGTACTGAACTAAACAGAATTCTCAACAGAAGAATTTCAAATGGCCAAAAGATACTTAAGGACATGTTCAACTTCCTTAGCTATCAGGGAAATGCAAATCAAAAGAACTGTGAGATACCATCTTACACCTGTTAGAATGGCTAAGATAAAAAACACTAATGATAGCTAATGCTGGAGAGGATGTGGAGTAAGGGGAACACTCATCCATTGCTGGTGGGAATGAAAACTCATGAAACCATTTTGGAAATTAGTGTGGCAGTTTTTCAGAAAACTGGGAATCAACCTACCTCAGGATCCAGCAATACCACTCTTGGGAATATACCCAAGAGATGCTCAATCATACTACAAAAGCATTTGTTCAACTAGTTCATAGCAGCATTATTTGTAATAGCCAGAACCTGGAAACAACCTAGATGTTCCTCAACTGAAGAATGGATAAAGAAAGTGTGGCTCATCTATACATTAGAGTACTACTCAGCTGTAGAAAAAACAATGACATCTTGAATTTTGCATGCAAATGAATGGAAATAGAAAATACTATCCTGAGTGAGATAACCCAGACCCAAAACGATGAATATGGTATGTACTCACTCATAAGTGGATACTAGCCATGAACAAAGGACACTGAGCCTATAGTTCATGATACTAGAGAAGCTAAGTAATAAGGTGAACCCAAAGAAAAACATATATAGACCCACATAGAAATTGTAAACAGACAAGATCGTCAGACAAAATTTGGGAGCATGGAGGCAGGGAGTAGAAGGAAGGGGAGAAGGGGAGGGTTGAGGAGAACTTGAGGGAATGGGATAGTTGAGATGGAGGAAGGACAGATAAGAGAGCAAGGAAAGAGATATCCTGATTGAGGGAACCATTATGGGGTTAGCAAGAAACCTGGCTCTCAAAAAATGTTCAGGAATCCACAAGGATGACCCCAGCTAAGCCCCTAAGCAATAGAGGAGAGGGTGTCTGAACTGGCTTTGCCCTGTAGTCAGACTGATGATTATCACCATAGAACCTTTGTCCAACAACAGATGGAAACAGAGGCAAAGACCCACATCGGAGCACTGGACTGAGCTCCCATGATCCAGTTGAAGAGTGGAAGGAGTGAGAGTATGAGGAAGGAAGTCAAGACCATGAGGGGTTCATCCAATGAGACAGTTTGCCTGAACTATTGGTAGCTCACCAACTCCAACTGGACTGGGAATGAACAAGCATGGGATCAAACTAGTCCCTCTGAATGTGGTTGACAATTGGGGCAGACTGATGGGCCACTGATAGTGACACTGGGATTTGTCTCTACTGCATGTACTGGCTTCTTGGGATCCTATTCTCTTTGGATGTATACCTTGCCCAACCTAGATATAGTAGGAAGGGCCTTGGACTTTCCACAGGGCAGGGTGCATTGCCCTCTTTTAGGATTGGAAGGGGTGGGGTGGGAGGGTGTGTGCAGGAAGTGGGAGGTGACTGGGAGGAGGGGAGGGAGTGGGAATTTGGATTGGTATTTTTTAAAAGTAATAAAATAAAAAATAAATACTTAATGACGCAATACCTAATAAATAATAAGTGATATAGTTACATCATTTCATGCTTTGGTCTATCCTCCAACTCCTTCCATGTCCCCACTCTCATATTTGTGACCTTGTTATCTACAATTATTATTCAGAAATGAATATGTGTATATATTGTTTTTGTATATATATATTTGTGTATATATGTTTTATCATAAAGTAGCCTAGATTAAGCAAAATTATCTTTGTGGGGTATAGTTCATTTGCAGTAAAATGGATGCATCTTAAGTGTACAGTTGAATAATGTGTATACCCATATAATCACTTCTCAAGTCAAGATAGAAAACATTTCCATATCCCCAGAAAGTTACCTCACATCCCTCCTTTGTAGTCAGCTCCTCCACACACTGTTCAAGGTGATTATTAATCTGTCACTACAAGCTGGCTTTGCCTCTTCTAGTCCTTCATGGGAATGGTATCACACAGCATATATACCCTTTCTTTTCAGCATCTCTCACACACCTTGGTGTTCTTGGAAAGTCATTGCATTGATACAGTTATTGGTAGTATATTTTTATTGTTTACTAGTGTGTGAATATCTGTCTGTTAGTCATTTATCTGTTGGTGGCCATTTGGGTTTTTTTTTCCTCTCAGTTTTGGCTTTGATGAATAAAGTTGCTACTACAGACAGCCTTTGTGTGGGTGCATGTTCTCATTTCATTTTGCTACTATCCAGGTGTAGAGTTTATATCTGTGGATGTTTAATCTTTCAGAAACTGCTGAGCTGTTTTATGAACCCCCTTTACCACTTGTCTTTTCCTAGTAACATCTGACTTACTTCATCCTCTTGAAAGTTTAGCATTGCTAGTCTTTTCAGTTTTAGCCCTTCTAATGGGATTTGCAGTGTCACTGTATTGCTTTATTCCTCCCAAATGGCTAAGGTAGTTGATTATCATTTGTGTTTATTGATCAATAATATATCTTTAAAAAAAACACAAGGTCTCATGTACTTCATTATTATGTAGCTAAGGATGACCTTGAACCTCTAATCATTCCTCACGTCTTGAGTACTGGGATTATAGGCCATGCCTAGTTTGTGTGGTGATGGGGCTTGAAGCCAAGGCTTCATGCATGCTAGGCAAGCATCTACCAAATAAACTGCCTCTCTCACCCTCTTGTTGTCAGGATTTCTGTCCTGCCCAGTTCCTGCAATCATTAAGTCCCAAAGAAATCACACAGAAGTCTACATTAGTTATAAACTGATTGGCCCATTAGCTTAGGCCTCTTATTAACTCTTATAACTTACATTAGCCCATTATTCTTGTCTATGCTAGCCACGTGGCTCGGTACCTTATTCAGTGAGGCAGTCACATCTTACTTCTTCTGTGGCTGGGTCATGACTTCAGACCAAACTTTCCTCTTCCCAGAATTCTCCTGTTCTTCTCGCCCTGCCTCTACTTCCTGCCTGGTTGCCCTGCTTATACTTCCTGCCGGGCTATTGGCCAATCAACATTTTATTAAGATACAATTGACAGGGTACAAACCATTGTCCCACAGCACCCTCTCACCTGCCTTCTTTCATGAAAACTCTGTTCAAGCCTTGTTACCATTAAAATTAGACTTTTAACTGTGTAGCCAGCTTCTCTAAGAAACTAAAAGAAAGGATCTATTATAGTAGTCATAAGAATAACTTGCTGTTTTAGAATACTGAATGTTTTAGGTGCTGTCTTTAAATTTTAGTTGTGTTAAACTGTAGTAATATATTCTGCATACTATTATCTAGTTTATTACCAGTTAATTACTAATTAACTACTAGTCAATACCGAAACAATTGTTAGTAGTTATTAATCTATTTACCTATGAAATTGAAGTGCAAATAGATGAAATAATTTTCTTATGGTGACACATCGGGTGGGTGGGAGATAAGGAAGTTCGTGGAAGGCCTTTGCCAGTGTCCATTCTAAAAGTATTGTTCAGGCTTAAAAGATTTTTAAAAATAACATAACATGTGGAAATGTGCAGATGGTAGGTAGATCCTTGAGGGCTTGTGGGTATGTGAGAGTGTGTGGGCATGAGAGAGTTCTAACCTCAGGGTATTTTCAAATGTTATTATATTTTAGTCATAGCCACTTAACCTTCAATGGATTTAACAGATACGTCAAGAGTTATGCGTCTATGATCAAACTGGACTCTCTAAATGTGGCTGCCAATGGGGGCAGACTGAGAAGCCATCAACAATGACACTAGGACCTATCTCTTCTGCATGTATTATCTTTTTGGGAACCTAGTCTATTTGGAGGCACACCTTCCTAGGCCGGGATGGAGGGGGGAGGGCCTTGGACTTCCCACAGGGCAGGACACCATGCCCTCTTTTAAAGAAGCAGCGGGAGGGAGGGGGTAGCGGGAGGGGACTGGGAGAAGGGGAGGAATTTTTTTGAATGAAAAAAAAAATAAAAGAATATGGAAAAAAAAGAGTTATGCTTCAATACCTACTTCAGGGGAACTTGTTGTGTGCTTTCTCAATAGGCTGCTCTTCAGTTTTCAATCACACTTATAATCTAATTAATATAAATATTTACCTACTAGATGACTGTTTTTGTAGATCATAAGCTCCATTGGACCCAGCAGGCAGGCACAGTTTCTGGGATGGAGTACTTAGTAAGTATTTGCTAAATGGATGGATAGATACACAAGTGTGAGTGGGTTCTCACTCTTCCCAGCCTCTATAAACTTAATGTATCACTAATGGTTTCCTTTTTCTCCTGTTAAAAATCATATAGTAAAATTTATTGAATGATATAGCCACTACCACAATCATGAGACAAAATAGTTTTTAATGTTCCCACCAAAAATTCCCTCTTGTTAACTGTTTGCGGTTAAACTCTACACACCCAGCCTTTACTCAATAGCAACCACTGAGAACTATTCATTTTACATTAGCCTGAGATCTTTCCTCATTTTCCATTTTGGTTTCTCTGTACTGTAGCTGTCTTAGTGGTCAGTTGCACTCCCATGGTTAAATGATTTATACCTTTAAAGTAACTAATTAATTACCAATTTATGCCTCACATGAAACCATTTGAGCCAATGACTTGACCACTAAGCAGCAGCAGCAGCAGCAGCAGCAGAAGAAGAAGAAGAAGAAGAAGAAGAAGAAGAAGAAGAAGAAGAAGAAGAAGAAGAAGAAGAAGAAGAAGAAGAGGGACATGAGATCAGCTGGGTTTTGTTAGCAGCCTATTATTTCTACTGTTCTATGAGCTCTAAGATGAACAGCCCTCTTTGCTTCTCTTTGCCTGAACTCAAGCACCAGGGTCTTGTGTGGGCCATTGTAATGGCCTCCATATTGGGTCCACATTTCTGATACTTTCATCCTGTGCAGTCTCTCATTCCACCTCTAGAGAAACTTCTAAGACTTTAAGACCTCCAAAGCCTCTCTCATGGGCACACTACTGAGTCATGGTACTAGTACAACATTCACACTTCTTCACGAGGCCCTTGCTCATGTATGTGTCATCTTTATGGAGTCTGTTTACTACATTGTACGACGTTGCAGTGTTCCCAAACTAGTTGACATTTCCAAAGGTGTTCTGTGTTTGTTCAGCTGTCCTGAAGGCCTTTCTTCACTTTATCGGCCAATGAGCATCTATTATTAAAGACAACACACGCGTTGCCTCTTGCTTGCTTTCTAAACAGCACATGACTGTTTTCCCCTTTGTCTCCACAGTTAAATCTCTATCTACCTGTCATAAAATCTGTCTAATGGCATCTTATGCTCACATGCTTATCTTTCACCCTGTAGAAATTCTCTCTGAGCTAAGTCTGTCTCTTGTTTCTTTGAATGCCAGTATCTAGAACAGCACCCACTTGTATAAATTGTGCAACAAACATTCTCATAATTGATTAATATATAATTATCACATTCCATCCTCCTTTCCCTTCTAAGTATGCCATCGCCTAGCTCCTTCCAAAATTCATGATCTCCTATTTTTTTAGTCATTGTTGCTATATATACATATAAATGTAAGTGAAGAGTCACATACATACAACTTGCCAAATCTATTCAATGTTGCCTGCATGCATAGGGCTGACCACTTGGTATTGGGTAATCAATCCAGGGGTTCATCACTGGGTAAGATTAATTCTCCCTCCTCAGCAGTTGTTAATTTCTTGTAGTTCTTTGTTGATAGAGGGAGGGCCTGCTTTTCGTCCTGGCTGCCTAGTTTATACCCAAAATAATCACACAGAAACTGTATTTATTTAAACACTGCCTGGCCCATTAGTTTTTAGCATCTTATTGATTAACTTTCACATCTTGATTTAACCCATTTTTAATAATCTGTATGTCACCACGAGGTCGTGGCTTACCGAGAAAGATTTAGCATGTCTGACCTGGCAGCTCCATGGTGGCTCTCCTTCTTTCTCCTTCTTCCCAGAATTCAGTTCTGTCTACTCCACCTACCTAAGTGCTGCCCTATCAAAAGGCCAAGGCAGTTTCTTTATTCAACCAATGAAAGCAACACATAGACAGAAGAACCTCCTACAGCATTTCCCCTTTTCTGTTTAAACAAAAAAGAAAGGCTTTTATTTTGACATAGTAAAATTACAAGACAGAGACATCTTGCTGCCTGTATAGTCACCCAAAGTTCTTCTGTACCGTTGGGGCATCCATCTTCAGCCTACAGGCCCATAGCATCCAGCAGACATTTTCAAGAAGCAGGAAATTTTAAAGACAGTTTAGTCACTTTCTTTCATGTCCTGCAGAATGTCTCACAGACTCTTTTATGAAACAGGAACCCTAAAGGACCATCTCACCTTTAGGCAAGTATAGCAGTCCTCTCTCTGTGGGTTCTTTATGCAACAGTCCAGGCAAGAGCAGTTTTTTGCCCAAATAGCTATTAAACTCCATAAGGGGCCTCTTTGATGCCCATCTTTTTCTTGAAGTAGCTGGTGATGCCAGGAGCAGACGTGTCTCATTGTCATGAAAAGACCTAAGTTATTAAAACATTTTAAATGCCATATTTTGTAGTCTTTGAAAGATATGAAGAACGTCTATCCATCTGAAATGCACATCTAGAAAATTTAACTAACATAACTACAAACTTGACTATTATAGAGATTATCTATTAACCTATATTTTTAAATTATACATTACATTTTTAAATGAACAACACCAGTTCTTCATCTAGGGGTGGAGTCTGTGGGGTTTTTTCCCATCTATGTTGTGATGTCCAACTGCTATTGGAAGTGTTCAGGTCTTGTTTAGGCAGCCTTACTGTATGCTCAGGAAACATTTGATGAATGTACCAATGAATAAAGTTTTTACTGCACTGCTCATTGAACACTTTAATACATTTTATAGATGTGCTTAAAATATGTCTACTTATTAATATATTAGATTCTCATTTAGATACTAATGATCCTCTTTTTCTCTGTGTATGTCTGTGTGTGTGTGTGTGTGTGTGTGTGTGTGCCTGTGCAGATGTGTATTCACTTATATGGAGGCCAGAATTTGGCATCAGGTGTCTTCCTCAGTCACTCTCCATTTATGCTTTTGAGACAGGATCTCTCATTGATCCTGGATCTTTCTGATTTGGCTACATGGGTTGACCAGCAAAGCCCCAGTGACCTTCATGTTTCCATTTCCCCAGCAAAGATTGAGAAACACTTGCCCACTACTCCTGGCTTTGTATGTGGGCTCTGGAGGCCCGAGCTCAGGTCCTCATGCTTACACACCAAGTTAGTGGACTGAGCTGTTTTCCCAGCCCCCGATCATCCTGCTTTGACATTCTCTCTCTAGACTTCTGTCAGACAATGTGCACCTATGTATGGCTTTGCCATTTGCCAATATTTCAACCAGGCTTACCCATAGCTGTTTGCTTGCGTAAAGAAACTCAGTTTGCAACTATGGAAATGAAAAAGGGAAAAGCAGGAGATGTCGAAAGTGAACGTGAAAGTGAACATGAACTGGTGTCTAACTGGCTTTGAACTTCCTCTAAGCTGGAGCTCAGAGTAAGATCTACCACTGTGCTTGGGCCTGGACTAACTCAGCTCACACAACTGGTCATGCTTTTATCTCAGTGTGGAGCTCAGAGATCTGCTTACTTTGTGAACTCTCATGGAGACTCTCACAGGTCTTGGTGCTCAGGTGTTTGGGTTGAACATATTAATGTATTTGCTGTGGAAGTGAAGATTTGGTCTTTTATTTTTTAATGAAAGCAAAAGCATTGAATTTATTCACAGTGTCATAGCTAATGTCATTTCATTTTATCAAACAAAACAAAAACAAACTAAACACAACTCGGACTTTCTTCTTCAAACCCCATCTCCCTCCAGTATCTGGAATTTAAAATGATTTTTGTGGAAAACACCCAGAAGTTCAAAGTGAAGAGTTGTATATATATATTTGAGACTTTACAAACATAGCCCAGCCTTGAACTTGTCATCTTCTCACTTCTGCTTCCGGAAATGAGGGATGACAGACATGGATTACCACACCCAGCTGAAAGTGAAGAGCTGTAGTCTTGGTCGTGGCATACTTAAGTCAGCAGTATGTAAATGTCGACTTTTCCAGTTCACTCCTGATGTTTCTTTTTGATAGCATTGCAGAATGAGCTGAATTTGCATTCCTAGATCCTCCAGCTCTATAGATGTTAGGAGGACAGTGTCAACTCGGAATTTGGGGATAGTTGACCTGGTGGGGCAAGTGGGAATGGGGAGGAAGGTTGCAGGACACACAGCTGCTGCAGGATGCAAGAGATGCGCTGTCTCTTAACCTGCTTTCAGCTGTGACTCGAAAAGCTGGCTCCGGTCTCCCAGGTTTGGTACAGGTTTCCAGAATATAGGCTTGGTCTCACTGGTGGCCTTTTTTTCCCCCTGCTATTAGACCCTGAAATTAGAGGTGATTAGTGGAGGGGCAGCAGGGAATTCTACATGAGTTTCATAGAACTCTAAGTTATGTAAATCCCTGAGACACAAGACGCTTTCAGAGAGAGCCTTAAATCAACAATTTCTCAAATCTTGCTTTGATCTTGAAGAATTTGAGGTGAGGGGGCACATCAAAACATCACAGCAGACTCCAGCAACACTTCCACATGTCTCAGCGATATAAATGCTATGTGTACCCAAGGACAGGCATCTTTCTTTCTTTCTTTCTTCCTTCCTTCCTTCCTTCCTTCCTTCCTTCCTTCCTTCCTTCCTTCCTTCCTTCCTTCTTTTTTGGTGTCTTCTTGAAGAAAATCTACTGTAACAGGCAATTTTCTGTCTATACAGTGCTAGTTCTAGGTCTGAGGGAATTGGAAGTTGTACTTCTTATTGTTGCAATCTGGATCTTAAATGTCTCCGGAAGGCTTAAGTGTTGGAAAAAGGCTTGGTCAATGAATTGTGGTTTTTGGGGAGGTGCTTCAACCTTTAGGACAGCAGTTCTCAACCTGTGGGTTGCCACTCATTTTGGAGGGGGTCAAACGACCCTTTCACAAGAGTCATATATCAGATATCCTGCACATCAGATATTTATGTTACAATTCACAACAGTAGCAAAATTACAGTTATGAAGTAGCAGTGAAAATTATTTTATGGTTGGGCTCACCACAGCATGAGCCTGGCAGCGTCAGGAGGCTGAGAACCGCTGCTTTGGGAGGTGGCACCTAGTTGGGGGAGGCGGGTTTCTGTGATGTGTCCTTTGGGAGGTGGCGCCTAGTTGGAGGAGGCGGGTTTCTGTGATGTGTCCTTTGGGAGGTAGCGCCTAGTTGGAGGAGGTGGGTTTCTGTGATGTGTCCTTGAGGAGTGTATGAGGGGGTCTTTCTTTCCCAATCTATCCCCACCCCCTCTTCTGATCATTGAGTTGAGCACCTTTGCTTCACTGCAACTTCTGGCTTTGATGTTCATCCTCGCCAGGGGTCCAATGTCAAACACACCAAACGAGCTTGGACTCAAGTGTGCACCCGGATGAGTCTATCTTCTTTCAGTTCAATTCTCTCAGCTGCTTTGTCACAGCAAGGGAACACTGACTGACGCTTTTATGATAATTAGACAAACCTTCCGAGTTAGAGAACTAGACAGTGGTGCTCACAACCTGAATATGGAATAGAGGAGGAAGGGACCTTCGACATATTGGGATCACCTCTGTAGAATTAATTTCATCCCTACAAGTCAGGCAGTTGTCTGGCTTCCTAATGACAAAACAATATTAACCAAGACTGTTTTTCCTTGATGTCACTGATGTTCACAGGGGCTGGCAAGGATCAGTGAGCTGCCTGTGCCACTCGGGTGGAGTGCTCCAGCACCTGCGGTTCCCAAACCCAGAAAGTTTAATTCAAACTTTTGGACAACAATTCATTTGGATGGAACATAAAGTCCTGATGCAATTTCTCTTGCTGGCAAATGTCTTTGGCCAGAAAGTCAGAGTGATCTTTGCATGTTTGTATGACTTTTGTCATGTCACAAACCTGTCAAGCCCCTGTGTTTCCATCTGTATGGTATTACCTCCTATAACTTACATAGACTGAACAATAATTTAACTGTTGTAAAATGCTTGGTATAAAATAGACACATAAATTATGCACCCTTTCTTGGACTAAATAACATTTTATGATAATTTAAAATTATTCTCCTTGATGACTACATTCTTCTAAAGTGGGATTGTCAAGATTAGACCTAAAGAAGGAAAGCACACACACACACACACACACACACACACACACACACACGAGAGAGAGAGAGAGAGAGAGAGAGAGAGAGAGAGAGAGAGAGAGAGGGAGAGGGAGAGAGGGAGAGAGGCTGGGGGAGAGTAGGCCAAGGTTGCTAAAGGACAACAATCTGAGGTGATTTCTCTTTTGCATAAGCAGCCTGCGTATCCTGTTTGCACTCTGGCAACAGTTTACACAAGCACACAAATCTTCTTTGATGTTGCCCTAAGAAGAATAGGCTCCAACAATGTTTGCACCCATGGCAAACAGTCTCAAAAGGAAAGTCCTTTGAGATATGTTACTGAAAGTTGTTGTGTTTTGTGCAAACAAATTTTTCATGAGTACATTTTACTTCTTCCATTTCCTCACAATTTTGTGTTGTTCTGTCTTATAGTCTCCTCTGTCACTTTGCCCAGCCTAGCTTTTATCCTTCCTTGGCTGCCCCCGCCCCCATTTTTTCCACTACTTGCTTCCCTGGCTCTCCCCCACTTCTAGGCTCCCATCCTTTTCTCATTTTCTTGGGTAAGCTATCCAAAGTTGGCAACTTGCCACTGTAATGTCAAGAGTAGCTCTTAGGAAAGCCCTTTTGTACTTGGAGTTCTGAGACTTCCCTCCTTTCTAACAGCCTTGTGAGGCAGTTGATCTCACTTTGAGGAGTGGCGAAATCATTGCTGAAAGAAGTGTCACAGCAAACGATACCAGATCATGGCACAGCTCATCCTGTATTTAATTAATCATCTGCTTCCTCTGTCTCACAACACTGTCTCCTTTGGCGAGAAGAATTCGGTGTTGGCTAGTAGTTTCTAAATTCCCAATTCAAAAACATTGTAAATCTTGGCATGGTCTATTAGGGTGTACTTTATGGAGATTGCTGTATTTATGGGGCCTTGGGGATGTCTGGGTGTTAGGCGGGTCAAAGGGAAGTTGTCATGGTAGCTAAACTGTTGATGATAAAAAAAAAAGGCAAGATCTGGGTGGCTGGTGCCATGGAGGCATCCGGGCCCAGGCTGCTGCTTAGGACCATGTCTGGGTTTGTGGCCCTGCAGTGACCAGGGTCTGGGGTGAGGTCCACGGCTCCTGTTACTGCCAAGGGCTCTTCAGATACCCGGGGTTTGGTCAGTCACCTGAGACAATGTTGATGCCCAAGGGCTATGCTGCTGCCAGACCATACTGATCTGGGTGGCCTGTGCTGCCACTGGGGCCTTGGTGATGTCTGGGCTCAAGTTGTTGCTAAGGGCCACGTCTGGATCCATGGACCTGTTGCAGCTGGGTCTGTGGTGATGTCTGTGGCCTGTGTTAGTGCAGGGGGTCAGTGGAACCAAGCTGCTCTGAGCCTACCCTGCCCTTCACTGGCCTTCAGAAAACTAGCCCTGCCCCTCTGAGAAGATATCTTATTCTCCTCCCCTACTCATGAAAGATGTCCCTGCCCCTCACCACAGGTGTGCACCTCACCTAGGGGGAACCCTAGAGCTGACCATGTGGTCAGGGATGCAGGTGAGCCGACTCTGAGGGTATGAGAGCAACAGAGCTGACCCTGACCCCTTCATCTGCCATGTGGAGGTATGGATGAAGGAAAGATGCCGTGTGCCCCCCCCCAACTCCCCTAGCCATTATGACCTGCAGCAAGTGAGAGAGTTGGCCCTGGTGTCTCAAGAGTTAGAGAACTAGCCCTGCCCCTTAGCAGCAGCAGCAGCAGCAGCAGGCAAGAGAGTGGACCCTGCACCCTGCCTGGGGCGCAGGCTAGTGCTGAACTTGTCAGGCATGCAGGTGAGCCAGCCCTGAGGGAATGATAGCAGGAGAGCTGACCTCATTTTCCAATCTGAAGAGCGCTCTGCCTGTCGCCTGGGCAAAACAGCAGCGCTGACCCTGGTGGTGAGAGTGTGGGTGAGCCAGATCTGAAGACCTGAGAACAGGACAACCGGCCCCGCCCCTTACTGTAGGCTGCATTGGGTAAGCTAGCCAAGGCAGTGCTGGATAGCTGGCCAGGGTAATGATGATGAGGGAAAGTTGGCAAGCTCATCAACTCCGTTGCCCCCAGGCCCAGAACCAGGGCTTTGAGTTGACCCATCCCAACATCCACCTCATCTATGAACTGTTGGAGCATGTGAAGGGGACAAACCTCCAGGTACAAAACAGTAGGATCTTCATGACATAGGACAGCAGCAGGATATGCCAGAGGAGCCCCAGTGAGAGCCCATTATCTGTGGGGTGGTATAGCAGAAATCAGAGGCCTTGAGCCTGACCAATGACTCGAAGCAAGTAAGGATGAATGGACTGAAGGGTAAACTGTGTGACTCAATGGGCCACACAACAGTTTCCACAAGATTCTCCTTCCTTCCTTCCTTCCTTCCTCCCTCCCTCCCTCCCTCCCTTCCTTCCTTCCTTCCTTCCTTCCTTCCTTCCTTCCTTCCTTCCTTCCTGTTAAGTTGGGAGCTTAGGCTCCTTGCATCTACCCTAGCCCCCTGACCCTGAGAGTTAGCACTCTGGACTCCAAATCCCAGCAGGCCAAGTCCTGACCCCTCTTGGGGGGGCTCAGGACCACTCCCTCAGAATATTTAAGTGAACTTCCAAAAGAGGAACAAATGGTCTCCTTTCCTTCCTCCCAGTGGTCGTGTTTGCTGCCCCTCGGGGCCACCCGAGAGTGCAGAACTCCCATTAAACCTGAATATCTCTTAATTTGGCTTGTTTTGATTTGGCTTGATTGGGATTTTGCATCGATGGAGAGCTTGCATTAGGAAAATATTCCTAACATCTTGGAGGTTCCACCGAGATAGGGCAGGGCCTTTCCATGAGGCAGGCCGTGTGTTGAAAGTCCCCTAGTCTACAATCTGAGTTCTCCACGCCATGCTTAAACCGGCTTCTGGGCTATAGCAGCTGTGTCTTGGTGAGTCCCTTTTCTTGTCTATGCTATAGGGTTTTTGGGGGACCCATTCGTACTTATTTTTGTCGTTTTTCGGATTCCTGTCCAAGTCATGGCCTGCACCAGGGGTTTGATTCCCAGCAGCGGTCAGACCAGCGGGACCAGCCTTGGCTGAGGTGGAGAATTGTTTGTTTTGGCGTGCCAGGCATTCAATTTCCATAGTCCCATGTGGACCTAAGAGCCATTTTGGCAGACGCACTGGAGTAGACTTAGGTCACGTGGTTGGGCATAGACTTTAAAATGGGCACTTACAGTTCAAAACCAGATCCGCTGTTGCCCCTGTAATGCCTCTTACAAAAATCTTTTTAAATTGAGTTTGTTTGATACAATCTGTCTCAAACGGCCAATTTCCCTATGTACTAAGTCTTGAGCTTACCACCCTCCGGGACCTAAAAAAAAAAAAAAATTTGTCGCCGTAAGGACAAATGGACAGAGCTTACATATATCCAAGGTTTTCTGGCTCTGCGCTCTCGCTCCCCCTCCTTACTAGCCAGTGTCTCACAGCACCATGCTGCTAGAGGCACTGGCCCCTCCCCCACTCCCTCAAGCCCACATTACCCAACTCCCTCCTGTGGAGCAACATTCTTTTTCCTCCCTTCCCAATTCGGAGGTTCAAGGTCAACTTCCACCTTACCCACCTTCCCTTCCCCCTCCTACCTCATTGCTCCACTCCTGGACCCCCTCGGTGCACTGGTCTAGCCCCTCCCATGCTCCCTTTTATCTTTCAAATCTTTCTCAGATAGAAAAGTGGCTAGGTTCCTTTTCTGCTAATCTTTGTGCTTACCCATTTTTTCCTCAGTCGGTACCAGATATTAGGAAAGAGTTAAGAAAGGTTGAGGAGAGTCCCCAAACTCCTATACGGGAACTGGTGAAAATGGCCTGTCTTCTCGACAGACAAAGCTACAACAATCTACAGGCCCAGGCCTTAGCAGCTGCCCTAAGGTCACAGGAATGGGGACAAGGGAAGCCAACCACAGGGCTCTACCCTGATAGAGCCCAGCCTAAGTCAACCTCACAGGCAAGCTGTTTCAAGTGTGGCCTAAATGGTCACGTGGCATGATATTGCACTACGCCCCCTCCGAGGTTATGCCCTATCTGCCAGCAACCTGGACACTGGAAATCACAATGCCCCCATGCGGGTTTGTCCTCTATGCCAAGCCACGGAGGTCCGGCCTCATCACCACTGGCAAGTGAAACTGTGCCAGCCTTGCAGAGGATTGACGCTGCCCAGACCTGGTTTATACCGTAACCTTCTCCAAGCCTAAGGTAAAGCTGCAGGTAGTGGGTAAGTCCATTACTTTTATTCTCACTTGGGCCTTAAGTTTCCCTCACCAATTTCAGCTATGGGGGTAGACGGGACCCGTTCCTCCCCACTTAAAACTTTGCCACTGCCCTGCACTCTTGCAGGACAATTTTTTCTCTCATTCTTTCTTAGTGATACCAGCTTGCCCAGCACCTTTACTGGGTGGAGATATCCTTAGCGGCTTCCCCAAAGTTTGTTCCACTTCTCGGAGCCCCTTTTTGACCCCACCCATCTCCGAGATTCTATTTTACAGGTTCACTCCTCCTGCCTGACGTGTGCCCAGGCCAATCCACAAGGGGCTCTCCACATATGTCAGTCTCTACACCAGCTTCGTGGACACCAACTGGGCGAAGATTAATAGGTTAATTTCACCCCCATGCCTACTCATAAAAAACTCTGTTATCTCTTAACACTTGTGAACACATTTATAGGATGGATAGAAGCGCTTCTGGTCGCCAGGGAAACAGCAGATGTTCAGAGTCATGGAGCTCGTGTCAGTGGCTCTCAACATCTCTTGGACAATGAACTCATCAAACAACAGCTAACCAAGCTCTCCATTGAACTCAGGTTATCTTGGCCCTCCCTTCTCCCCATGGCCCTGGCTTGCCTCAGGGCCACCCCATGTTCCCCTATGGGCCTGAGCCCTTTTGAGCTGCTTTATGGCAGGCCCTTTCTCCTTAACCATCACCTCCCAGTTCAAACTCCTCCACTGGCGGGGTACCTACCCTACCTCTCCCTTTTAAGGTCCCTTCTCCATTCTCATGTTGACAGTTGTCTCCCTGCCACCACATCAGTGGACCCCAATGCCCCAAAACCTGCCCTGCTCTCCCCAGGGGACAGAGTACTCCTCAAAGAGTTAACTCCTAGGTCTCTCAAACCTCACACAGTAATCCTCACCATCCCATCGGCCGCCAAGCTCCTGGGACATCCATGCTGGTACCATTTTTCCAGGCTCAAGAGGGAGCCTACTCAAGACACGTGGTCTGTCCAGCAGATAGGATCTTCCACCCTCCGATTTTTCAGGATGCCACAATGAAGGGCCTACCTGCTCCTCATCCTGGCACACTCATCATTGGTAATAACATTTTTTTTCTTCCTAGACACCTGCCTTCTCACCTCCCCCAAGGAACAGATGCCTGACGTCTCCGGAATGGCAATACATGGGATGCCTTTCCAGCCACACCTCTCGCTGAACGTGGACACCTAGCTCTCCCCTTCCCCACATCACCCCGCACTTGCAGGAAGTAGCCAGATTTGAGTCTACACCCTTTTTTCCAAAGAGAGCCTAAATGTTTGTCATAATTACCATTCCAATTTTCTGTCACCCCTATATACAAAGAGTCTGGAATGTTAAGTTGGGAGTTTAGGCCCCAGCCCCTTGCATCTATCCTAGCCCCCTGACCCTGAGAGTTAGCACTCTGGACTCCAAATCCCAGCAGGCCCTTGGGGAGGGCTCAGGACCACTCCCACAGAATATTTAAGTGAACTTCTAAAAGAGGAACACGTGGTCTCCTTTCCTTCCTCCCGGTGGTCAGGTTCCTGAGTGCAGAACTCCCTTTAAACCTGGAAATCTCTTAATTTGGCTAGTTTTGATTTGGTGTGATTGGGATTTTGCATCAGCGGAGAGCTAGCATTAGGAAAATATTCCTAACACTTCCTTCCTTTCTTGGTTTTTTATTTTTATTTATTTATTTTTAAAATTTGGTTTTCTGTTTTGGGAGAGGTTGCAAGGACCGAGGGCAGATGCAAGGGGACAGAGAGGTGAGTGAGATGGGAATGCATGACATGAAATTCACAAAGAATCAGTAAAAGTTAAAAATAAAAAAGAATATGGACTTTTGGAGTGTATTTGATCCTCTAATACATCAAGGCTAAAACAATACCTGAAATAATAATAACAAAAAGAAGCAGGAAACCTATTGTTTACATGAAAAGAGAGAACATTTGAGTGGTTAACATAAAAGAAAATTTGAATAACTGTGAGTCTATAGTCTACATGTGTCTGCCTTCTTGCTACTGAGAGATTTCCTGAAGGCTATTTTAGAACCTTACTCAGCAACCAGAGGGATAAAAATGGCTGGAAAAAGCCAGACTCTTCTGCCAGTTCCCTGTTGTGGTTGTGAGATGAATTTTACGCAAGAAAGTGCTATTTAAAGTGCGAGGGGCAGTTTTATACAGCTGACATAATTCTAAAGGAAGAACACGAGCACTTAGGACACATTCTGTGGGGCTGTAGCTTTAGCTTTGAGTTTACTTAAATTTTACAATGTCCCCTTAAAGTTGGTAAATATTTCTCTCTATGTCATTGAAGCCAAGATATAAATAATGGTCTTATAATCTTAATTGTACTCTATAAAATATATAATCTTAATTGTACTCTATAAAATCCTTGCATCTCTTTCACAGCAGTTTTTACAATTTAAACCTATTCCTAGTCTTAATCATCTTGTTATGCCAAGTTCGGTTGTTATCACTGGGAGGCCTGCTCTTTTCAGAAGGGAAATGGAGGAACCGTGGATCTGGGGGAGAAGGGAGGCTGGGAGGGAGAGGAGGCTGTGGTTGGGATGTATCGTATGAAAGAATAAAAAATAGATAAAATAAAACCACTTCACTTTATTTTTATTTATATCTATGTGTGTGTCTGTGTATAGGTATGTGCACATGGGTGCAGGGGTCCATGGTGGCCAGAAGAGGGCATTGGATCCCCTGGAGTTGCAATTATAGATGTTTTGAGCTGCTTAACCTGGGTGCTGGGCAGTATACATTCTGAGCTGCTGAGCTGTCTATCAAAACAGAAATTCATGTTTTATATTAATTGAATTGATCTGAAGAAGCAGGGAGTGGTCAGATTTATATTGAGGTCTTTAATCCATTGGACTAGAGTTTTGTGCATGGTGATAGATATGAACCTATTTTCATTCTTCTGACCACACTGAACCTGGTAGAAGAGAAAGTGGGAAGTAGACTGCAACACATGGGCACAGGAGACCACTTTCTACGTATAACCCCAGTAGCACAGACAATAAGAGAAACAATGAATAAATGGGACCTCCTGAAACTGAGAAGCTTCTGTAAAGCAAAGGACATGTCATTAAGACAAAAAGGCAACCCACTGAATGGGAAAAGATCTTCACCAACCCCACATCAGACAAAAGCCTGATCTCCAAAATATATAAAGAACACAAGAAACTAGACATTAAAATTCTGAATAACCCAATTAAAAAATGGGGTACTGAACTGAACAAGGAATTCTCAACAGAAGAAGTTCAAATGGCCAAAAGATACTTAAGGTCATGTTCAACTTCCTTAGCTATCATGGAAATGCAAATCAAAACAACTGTGAGATACCATCTTATACCTGTCAGAATGGCTGAAATCAAAAACACCAATGAAAACCTATGCTGGAGAGGTTGTGGAGTAAGGGGAACACTCATCCATTGCTGGTGGGAATGCAAACTTGTGTAACCACTTTGGAAATCAGTGTGGTGGTTTCTCAGGAAATTGGGAGTCAACCTACCTCAGGATCCAGCAATACCACTCTTGGGAATATACCCAAGAGATGCTCAATCATACTACAAAAGCATTTGTTCAACTATGTTCATAGCAGCATTATTTGAAATAGCCAGAACCTGGAAACAACTTAGATGCCCCTCAATGGAAGAATGGATAAAGAAAGTGTGGCACATCTACACATTAGCGTACTACTCAGTGGTAAAAAACAGTGACATCTTGAATTTTGCATGCAAATGGGTGGAAATAGAAAACACTATCCTGAGTGAGGTAACCCAGACCCAAAAAGATGAATATGGTATGTACTCACTCATTAGTGGATTCTAGCCATAAACAAAGGACTTTAAGCCTATAGTTCATGATCCTAGAGAAGCTAAATAATAAGGTGAACCCAAAGAAAAACATATAGAGATCCTCCTGGAAATTGGAAGCAGACAAGATCACCAGGCAAAAGTTGGGAGCATGCGAGTGGGGGCAGGGTGGGGGGAAGGGGAGAGGGGGAGAGAGAAGGGAGAAGGGGAGGATTGGGGAGAGCTTGGGGGAGTGGGATGGTTGAGATGGAAGAAGGGCAGATATGGGAGCAGGGAAGAAGATATCTTAACTAAGGGAGCCATTTTAGGGTTGGCAAGAAACTTGGCTCTAGAGGGGATCCCAGGTGTCCATGGGGATGTCCCCAGCTAGGGCGTTGGGTAGCAGAGGAGAGGGTGCCTGAACTGGCCTTGTCCCATAGCCACACTGATGAATATCTTGAATAACACCATAGAACTTTCTTCCGGAGATGGATGGAGATAGAGACAGAGACCCACTGGACTGAGCTCCCAAGGTCCAGTTGAAGAGCAGAAGGAGGGAGAAGATAAGCAAGGAAGTCAGGACTGCGAGGGGTTGGTCCACTCACTGAGACAGTGTGCCTGATCTAATGGGAGCTCACCAAGGCCAGCTGGACCGGGACTGAACAGGCATGTGATCAAACCGGACTTTCTGAATGTGGCTGACAATGGGGGCTGACTGAGAAGCCAATGATAATGGCACTGGGATTTGATTCTACTGCATATACTGGCTTTTTGGGATCCTAGTCTGTTTGGATGCACACCCTCCTATGCCTGGATGGACAGGGGAAGGCCTTGGATTTCCACAGGGCAGGGTACCCTGCCCTCTCTTAGGACTGGAGGGGGAGGGGGGAGGATGAGTGGGGGAGCGGGAGGGAAATGGGAAGAGGTGGAAATTTTGAACAGTATTATTTATAAAGCAATAAAAACTAAAAATTAAAAAAATAGAAGCAGGGAGGGAAAAGGCAAACTCTAAAAGTGCTTCAGGACTAGTTTGCCTTGGTATTGGTTGGTGACTTAATGGCAGACATCCCTCTTTTAAAGTTTTTCTTTTCTTTTCTTTTGTCCAGGCTCTGGTTCCTGGTCATTCAGACAATGTCCGGCATGGGCTTCCTTTATGATGTGGGCCTCAAATTAGACTAGTCATTGGTTGGCCACTCACCATATTTTGTGCCTCTATTGCTCCAGCACATCTTGCAGGCAGGAAGGTGATGGGTTGAGATTTTGTGGCTGGATTGTTGTCCTAGTTCCACCACTGAGAGCCTTGAATGGCATATAGTCTTATCTGAAATATGAGAAGCTACAGTAGCCAACGGATGGCTATGAAATCCTTAGCACTCAACACATTCCATGTTTTATCTGTGTCAGACATGCATGCCTTTTCACATACGTTCCCGCGCATTTTAAACCCCCCTGCTGTCAACCTTCAGTAATGTGATTTTCCTTTTGACAAACACATCTGAACTTTTATATCTTCAAATACAGCCTGTGTCCCACAAAATGCCGTATTTCTAGACTCTGATTTGGAAGCTTTTGGGATTTGAATTTTGGGGAACTTTTTGTTTTTTAATGTTTGTTTCTTTGAGTGGACTTGACTTTTGGACCATCTGATGCCAATGAGCTGATGATTCATTGAGTAACTCAAATTGTGGTAAAACATGCGCAATACTGACGGAGGAGCACTGCTTTTGTAGCTCTCATCTCTTTTTAAGGAGCTTCCAGAGTAGACATTAAAACACCAAGTCTGAGACACTTTCTGATTCTAGTGCTGCCTCTGCAAAACTCAACCTCACATCACAGACTCTGCGACACTGTCATTTTCTTTGGTTACCTATCCCAAACAACTTCACTGTCAGTATCTACCAACTATGTACCATTGCCCATGCCATTCCTTATGGTAAAAGTTTGCCATATTCTCAATGATTTGTATTTATTATTCCTTTTTTGTTCTAGAAGAGTTTTATTCATTCCTGATGAATGCCTGCTAGTCTTTAAGCACTCATACAATGAGAGCTCCAATATCTTCCTGATTGTGAATTAATTGCTATTAATCTCTATAGCATTCTGTAATTCCATCTGGTTTATTATATTGTCACTGGATTCTAAGTTTTTGGTTTAAGTTAGTTTGATTTCATAGAACTAGCATCTGTCAGTGACTTGTACATGATATTCAATATTGTTTTGTTGACAAAGAAGATGATTTCAAAGGGACTTACAAAGATAATTTTCATACACAGAAAAAGCTGTCGAGATACTTCAAAGAGAGTATTCACTGGGTATATACATTATATATTCATTTTCTCTTTAATAAAATTTAGGGGTCCTGGAGAATTAGCTCAGTGGCTAAGAGCTCTGACTGTTCATCTGGAGTACCTGTGTTCCACTCCCAGAACTCACATTGTGATTTACAATTTACATAACTCTAGTCTCAGGGCTTTGAACATTCTCTGCTGGCATTTGCAGGCACCAGCACATACATGGTACACAGACATATATGTAGGCAAAACATCCATACATATAAAAATAAATTTAAATAAAATTTAAAAATGTGTCATATTTTTAGACACCACCTAGTGGCGTATTCCTTGTTCATTAGCCCTTCTCACAACATCTTTGGAAATCCTTCTATCAGGAGGTTGCATCTCTATCTCCTCCTTTGGAATCAGGATGCAAGAGTGATGCTGTGTGATGATACTTCCCAGTTTTCTTGAGACGCCTGGGAACATTTACTGCTTCTGTTCAGAAGCTCAGCTGACTCTGGAAAGAACCATATGAAGAGCAGTCAAGGCACCCAATCCACTAAATTCCCAATGACATCTACAACCCTGAATGTGCCATTGTGAAAATGGATCTTCAGACGTGTTGCCTTGACGTACCGTGAAGCAGCGACGACTGTTTCTACCAAACAGGCTCACACTACACACATTCGAGCCCATTACATCATGCTTCCTTTATGATGCTCATTTTGGGTAATATGGTCATAAATAAGCAGTCTGTCTTGCACATGAAGTACAGATCACAAAGTTTTAATTTATAGATCATGCATATCATAGTATCGTCTTTGCTTCAGAGATGAGACTATAGAGTTCAGATTGATCTCAGGTGTACGTTATTATATGCAGTTGGCTGGAAGAAGATAGTTGGAAGAGACCTCTGGGTCTGACATGAGGATACGTTGATTTGAGGTCCATTTCTGCAATTATTACTAGGTAAATCTGAGCAAAAGGCTTAGCTTCCCTGAATCTGGCTCATTTCCCCTTTAAGTCTGACTAGAATTAATAACCCTATGTTAACCCTTCTTTTCTCCCTATTCGCTTGTTTGTCACTTATTAACAATGATTTATAGAGTAACTGTATCAAACTGTGTAAGCAGTTAGAAGATAAAAGATACGCTATTAATTCTCTTCATGGAGTTTTCATAGTTTACTAGAGGAATTCATGTATAACGAATACACTGCAAAACAGTTCAGTAACTATCTTATGAGTAAGGGCAGGGTTGTGACAGGAGCAGAGAGCAGGCAGACCTGCCTGCGGGTAATGGGGAAGGCGAGTACACATCAGCAAGGGGATAAAGATCAAGAAGGCATTTTGGAGCCGGAGAGTCATACGTACAGAAGAAAGCATCTATCTGTAGCTAACTGTAAAAACTCGAAATCTGGAGAGTGGCGAACAGCTTTTGGAGAGCGTTGGGCATTATGTAGAGGAGTTTGGACCTTGTGTGTACTGGTAAAAGGAACCACCCATGTAATTGGATCGTACCAGTAACAGGCTTGAGGTGAAATTTAGAAAGCACAGGAGCAACAGAGAATAGGGAGTGCAGGAGGGGATGCAAAGCGGGATGCTGGCACTCAGATTCAGAAGCTCGGTAGAGTGTTGATGGAGGTCTGAGCCCGGTTAGAAGCAAAGGCTAATGGGAGAGTTGTTTGTGTCAGGTACATCTAAGGGAGCAATACTAGGTAGGACTCTCAGATCCAAGTCCTTGATTCTGCCGTTAGCATATGGACCTTTGCTTCGTGGGACGGTCTCAGAAGATTAGGGAAAATCGTTATATTGTCTTCCTCTATCATCTTTCTTTTTCTTTCTTTTTCGTATGGAGGGCTGAGCCCAAAGAGGTTGCTGCTTGTTCATTTTTCACAAATGGTGAGGTCTGGAGGAGTCTAGTTAAGTTGGTTGCATATGGCAAGTCAAATTGAGCAAGAACCCTTGCTTGTTCCTCATGGCTTCAGTTACATTATGCCCCAGGGAGTGGCCATTATTTGCTCTAACTCAGGAAAAATTGAGAACTGACCACATCTTCAGATACTTTTGAGTTCATGAAATGTCAGGACTTTGGAAAGAGGGAAAGACATATACAAAAGTCTGCATGGAAATTAGAATTTTGCTTTAACTCTGTTGCAAGGATTTGAGAGCTGGAACATTAGGACGTGAGTCTGGAGGGAGAGGCCAGGGCTGGAGAGTTTACTCTTTCTTTTTTTTTATTTTTTTAAAGACGTAGTCTCATATAGACCAAGCTGGCTTTTAATTTTGTAGCTGAAGATGATTTTGGACTTCCCAATCCTCCTGCCTCTTCTTTTTAAGTGTCAGGACTGCAGGTGTCTGTGACCACTCCTGGCTTCAGGGCTAGCTACTGAAGGGATTTATTGTTTGAGTTAGAATATGGAAGAGAAGGGTCTCTAGAAATCACTCAGTCATTTAAGACCCAGTTTTTGGTTGCAACTTAGGATGCCCTGAAGTTATGTAGAGAGGTGGTCTATGGTCCAGGGCAAGCATAGGAAAGGCAATTCACTGCTACTTTAGCAAGAACACACAGATCTGCTGTGGGTATTTTCCACACAATACTGTAAGGGTTTGAGAGTCCTTAACTCGGGTTTCTCACTCTAATCAGGCGTCAGGATTAATTATTTTGCCACATTTTTACGATTTCTCTTAGCCAGCCTGGGAGTCCTTGCTACTTGCCCCTGGCAGCAGTAGGAGGAGAGAACGGAAAGTTCCTATGGGGCAGCATTAATCACTAAGGAGAGGCAACTGGCAATAAAACCTACATGGAGCCTGGGCTAGGCTAGATTTATAAGTGTGGCTGAGACCCAGCAAATAACTCACTCTGATTTTGCCACCCAACCCTTGGGTGAAAATGAGTCAATCCAGGGAACATACAGGCAGAATCCTGGAGCAGCTGGGCTCTCTACAGAGGAAGAGAACCCCATTGCATTATTAGGGGAGAAGAAAGATTTCCAGCGGTTTTGGGACTTCCTGAGTTTTCTGTTTCTTTCCTCTTCTTTAGTTTTCTTCCTAATAAAACTCTCACATTTTCTTTTTCAGGAAACCAATACCTGTGCTGTGAACCTGATCACTCCAAATACGTGTCAATAAACTTATTTAAAGGCTATGCAGAAAGAGGAAGTGGGAGTTAGATGCAGTTGCATTGGTCACTGGGGATCAAACGACAATTTTAAAAATCTGTGTTGTTGCAATCACCAAGTCCCTGGACCCAATATCTCTGACTTAATCCTCCCCTGTAACCTTACCCTGCTTGTGAATGTGACCCATTGGCAATCTAAACTCCTTCTCGTGGTGCTTGCTCTCTACCCATAATTCCACTTTCCTATGCGAAACCACCTTGACTTTTAGTAAGCAGGGGAGACAAACACTGGTGCAGAAACCACAACCACAGCCGTTGTCGTCTGGTACAAAACACCATGTTTTGTAGTAATCACTCTTTGACTTTCTTTCCTTGGCAGGCGGGCTGCTCTTCCTCTGTTCCCACTTTTCCCTCTTCTGTCCTTCCTTTGAGTCCATTTTTCCAGAATATAAAATACAGAATATAAAAAACCCATCTTTACCAACATTAACTTAAATTTGGCTACGTACTTATTTTATTACTTTTTAAGTCATTATGTATGTGCATATGTGTGTGAGCGTGTGAGTGTGGTTACATGCACACATGGAGGTCACAGGACAATCTTTGGTGTCAGTCCTTGCCCTCCACCTTGTCTGAGGCAGAGTCTGTTCAGTACTTTGTACCCCAAGCCAGCTGGTCCATGAGCTACTGGGGATGCTCTTGCCTCCAACTCCCGTCTTCCTAGGAGCATCATTGTGTTCAGCTTTATGTGAGTTCTGGGGATCTGAACTCAAGCCCTCCTGTTTGCATGACAAGTGCTTTACCCAGTGTGTTTGGTTCTAAAGCCATTTCCCATATGTATCAGCGTGTGTTACTGTCACTCTGAGGGTCACATCGACAGTTGGGTTTCTACTAATTCACTTTTGAAGGCATACTCCTCCCAGGTCCTCAGTGCAACAGTGCAGTGTTGCTGAGAGAATGCAATGGAGATGCAATCCAGACTTCCTGTCTCCCAGCCACAAGATTCCTAGACTTTCCCACAACCTCTGTGGAATCTTTAGGACTTAATTTCCTTTCTACTAAGGGGTTTGTTCAAGCTATCTTAAAACAACTTGGATTAGTCATGACTCAAGGTGCAGTTTTGAAGCATTGCTTCTCTCTCTGACCTCCCTTCCTCTTCCTCTAGCACGGGTGTTGGGTGATTGTGTAGCAAAGCAGGAGGAAGAGGGGAGCTGCAGAATGGAGTCATTTTTGTGTGGTTGAGTCTCACAGCCTTTTCTAGTCATTTTGCTTGTCCTCCTGTAGCCTTCTCTTAACCAACCCCTTCCCACCTCTTTACCCTCAACCCCACCCCCCAAAACCACAACCACAGTTAAATAATTAAGTGCACGAAACAAATAAAACTGTCTGTGCGAGTATGTCTCTCTGGTCACGCTATCCCCCTGAGAGACACCACCCCGCCAACAGTAAGCGGCAGAACTGTCTAGTGAGGCAGGTTCGTAATGGACTGGGGAAGGAAGGCCAGCGAGTCTGGGCAGGGACC
This sequence comes from Ondatra zibethicus, assembly GCA_004026605.1. Lineage (NCBI taxonomy): Eukaryota > Metazoa > Chordata > Mammalia > Rodentia > Cricetidae > Ondatra > Ondatra zibethicus. The sequence continues at coordinate 43,111 of PVIU01006045.1, read as the reverse complement.
TGTAGGTTCTTGGAAGCTTGAGGAGGGTGGGGCAGAGGCACTCCCAAGAACTCAGACAAACTTAGAAGGGAGAGGAAGAACAATCTCACCCCCACAGCCATCAGGGCCATTTATTCTTTCAACACAGTTTATGACTTGGTTTGTATTTGGGCTCCTGGCTGAAAGAGGGTCCGAAGTCTCTTGGCCCTACAGCTCTGTATGTGAATAAGCCCATTTTAAACACTTTTTTTTCTAATGCAATCTTTTAAGGAGACTTTTAAAGTTGCCGTCTCAGAATCCCAAAGTTCTACTTAAAACATCTAAATCAAGGGTCAAATCTGAGAACGATAACACCCTTTTTTTAACTTTCCTGTCTTTAGAGTTCCGACAGGAAGCAACAAGTTTGTCCATGAGCCCTTAAACCGAGGAGGGAAACTTTTAGGAAATACTGACTTCTGAATTTCATCCAAGAATGACTGCGAAATCGGAACTATTTCCAATGAGTTTAAAGCGAAGCTAGGTTGATGTCCCCGAGTCCACCAAGCAGCATATCGTGGCATTTAACAAACACCACGGTGCTGCATCTTGAGTCTAGAGATAAAGAGGTGATGTGCACCCCTCTCCCCATCTGCAGAGAGAGGGACTGAGAGTGGGCTTCCAAGTCTAAGGAGGGCTCAGTTTGAGGAGGGGGGAAACCCAATCCAGAACAGGCAGAGGGGGGCGACTGTGTCAAGGGCCCTGGAAGACAGGGTCTGTACTGCGGAGCAGAGCAATACGGTCATGTTTTAAAACTCTACCGATGGCAGAATGATTACTGATGGCAGTGGGGAGATGGGTTGCAACCAGACTTCAGTTAGCTGAGGCAAGAAGGAAAAACAAACACGAATAAGGACTAGACTTGTTTTCTTCCCCTTCTGTCAGAATATGGCCATCACCGACTGTAAGTATTGTTTTTTTAAAAGTTTATGTTACCAAACACTGAAAATAAGATAGTCATCCAACACTACTACTTAGCCAGCGGGTTCTTTCCTTCCATGAGGCTGGCTGTTTGATTGAGGGTGTCAGAAAATAATAAATGCTGAAGCATTTACTGTCTTCACCCAAATGAGGTCCCAGTGAGATTATGAAGGGCCAGGTTTCAGGGTTAGTGAGCTGACATCTTCATATTACTGTTTCATATTTATTTTTCAAAGCTCAAGCCTGGGAAATTTTGGTGAAGGCCCTGAGAGATAAGTTCAAAAATATATCAGCTTTTAAAGTCAGCCACAGGCCTGGCTCACTTGGTTCAACATCCTGTTAGAATCAGGCAGTCCTGAGCTCACATTCTACTAGGAGCTTCATCCCCAGTCCACCCCTTCCTCTGCACCCTTTTAACCTTTTATTTTGAGATAGGGTCTACTTAGTTTGTCCAGATGGCTTTGAACTTTCATTTTAGCTCAGGTACGTCTTGCACTTGCTGTTCTCCTGTCTCAGCTTCCAGAGTAGCTTAGATTACTGCTACTGACAAATTGATTTTTTTCCTTTTAAAATTATTTATTTTTATGTGTGTGGATGTTTTGCCTGCATTTGAGTCTGTACACCATGTATATGTCTTATACTTATGAAGGCCAGAAAAGAATATCCTATCCCCTGTAACTGGAATTATAGATGGTTGTGGGCTACTATGTAGATGCTGGGAATTGAACCCGGGTCTACTGGAAGAGCAGCCAGTGAGTATTCTTAATCACTAAGCAAGCTCTCCAAGCCCAGGATGATTTTTCTTATGAAGAAATTTATAATAATATAAAATGTAGAATTATGGCACATTACAAAATTTTTAAAAATTAAAAAAATTATTTATGGTAAGATACATGCAAAATTTCTTACCTACCCATTTTAAAATGCACAAATTATTTGTGTTAAGAAGTCTCACTTTTTTGTGTAATTACCTCCAGATCACTTTTCATTGTGGAATTTGAAGCTCCAAGGTTAAATAACTCTTCTTGCCTGACTCCTAGATTCTGGGAACTACCCTTCTACATTTTGTGTGTATTATTTAATTTGATGACTCTAGGCACCTCTCAGAAGTGGAATTAGACAATATTTGCCTTCTTTTGATGAACTTATTTCACTGGGTACAATGTCCGGAACGTCTTTCCACGTTGTAGCACAAGTCAGAATTCCCTTCTTGTCAAATGCCGAGTAACACTAGCCTGCGAGAACATGCATGCCACCCTTTGTTTATCCTGTGTGCTGCTACAGGGCACGAGTGGGCTCTTCCCACCTCCTGTCTGTTATAAGTTATGTGTTTATAAATACGGATGCAGGGTTATCTGCTGCATAGAATTTTTAAGGAACTGCAGGACTCTGTTTGACTCCAGATGCATCGTTAATTATCCTTGGCAATGCACAGGAAATTCCAGTTTCTCTACCTCCACGCCAACACTTGTTACTTTCTCTCTCTTTTTTTAAAAATTATTATTATAGACAGCCTTGCAAGCATAAAGCAGAATCTCACTGTGGCTATGATTTGCATTTACTTAATATCTAGTCAGTATGTTTTCCTTAGAGCAGTGCTCATGCAAGTCCTTTACTCAGTTTGCATCAGCTTTTGTTGTTGTCAAGAGAAAGAATACAAGTTTTGCAGCATAGATTTTGAGCAGCATTGCCAGGCCTTTTTTTTTTTTTTTTTTTTTTTTTTTTTTTTTTTTTTTTTTTTTTTTTTTTTTTTTTTTTTTTTTTTTGCGGGGGTGATTATACAGAATGCTGTGAAATAGTGGGCTCCTTAGGGGGCGGTCCCGACTTTAAATGCCAGTGAGTGTTGTCCAGGTATTTCCTTAATTTTAACAGATGAAATGTGCTTCACTTTTAGCTAAGTCAGGTCCTCAGTTCGTTCCTCCTTCCCTCTTCCCTCCATCCCTTCTTCCCACCCTTTCCTTTTCAGTACTAGGGACTGCAACCAGTGAGCTGAACTATATCCCAGCCCCTTCCCCACCTTTAACCATTTATTTTGAGCCAGGCAGGCTTTGACCATGCCACTCTCCTGCCTCATCTTCTTTCTTCATTCATCCTGCCAAGTGTTTGAGATCACAGGCCTGCTTCAGGCCTGGTGAGATGCTGTGAATTTGGACCTACAGGAAGGTACCTGCCGTTCTCGTTGGTACAGATGTAGTCCTGGATGGATGGCTGGTTTCCATCAGGAGTGTCAAGTGTGGCATTCAATGAGAGCTACACAGCTCTGCTGAACATGTAAGTTTATTATGGTTTAGGATCTCAGGGTATTGAAGTATGATGTGTATACCATAAACCCAGCCATATATGCTGTCCAATTCAAGGACTTTTAGGCAATCCACAGAGTTTGGTTGCCATCATCACAATTCTCTCTCAAAATATTTTCTCCGTGCCCAAAAGAATCCTTCTTTTAGTCTCAGTCATCCCCAATCTATTCTCTGTCTCTAGATCTGCCAGTTTGGGATGCTTTATCCAGTATAGAGCCTTTTTTGATTGGCTTATTTCATTGAGCCCCATGTCAGACAAGAATCATTTAATAATAGTCTAACACGTGGATAACTAGTTTGCAGTTCATCTTTCACGGGCAGCTGGAGCGTTTCCAGGATTTGGACATTATCGGCAATGTTTCCATGAATTCAAGTCTTTCTGTCGATATATATCCTACCTCTCCATTTCTCTTTCTCTTACTACTTTTTCCAGTTTTGAGTGGCTGTGGTATACAGTCATGTGTCCGCACCTCTATTTGCACGTGTCTTGGCGCATGTGTGTATGTGGGTGTCCTTACACCTGTGTGGAGGCCTGATATTGATGTCAGTAATCACTCCTCCACTATTCTTTGACATTCATTGAGGCAGGGCCTCCCAGTCTAGCCCAGAGCTGGTCTGTGTAGCTAGTTCTGTAGCGAGCTTGCTTGTTTATTTTTATTTTTGGTTTCTCGAGACAGGGTTTCTCTGTATAACCTTGAGCTGTCTTGGAACTTGTTCTGTAGACCAGGCTGGCCTTGAACTCAGAAATCCACCTGCCTCTGCCTCCTCCTGAGTGCTGGACTTAAGAGCTTGCACCACCATGGACTGGCTGCAGCCAGCTTGCCAGCCTGCTCTGATGGCCCCTTGTCTCTGCCTTCTGAGACCGAAATGTAGGCAGGTCACCACACACAGCTGACGTTTTATGTGGTTCTGGTTTTAACCACTAGGCCATTTCCTCAGCACTCTTTCTTTCTTTCTTTTTTTTTTTTTTGATACAGGGTCATGCAACCCAGGCTGGCTTTGAACTTGCTGTGGCTGAGGAAGTAGCTGAGGATGACAGTGTTGCCTTGGGTATTGTTTGTATATTTTCTTCTTCCTTGGAGCCGAGGACGAAACTTAGTGCGAGTGTTCTACCACTGAACTAAATCCCTAAACTCTGAGAATAACCTTGAAAGTCTGATGGTCTTGCCTCCATCTCTAGAGTTCAGGGATTTTAAGAATGTGCCAGTTCACCTGATTTACCTGGTTACTGGGACTGAACCCAGGGCCTGGAGCATGAGAGGCACGTACTCTACTAATGAGGTGATATCCCCAGTTCCTTATTTCTATTGAGTAGACAGGACTAGAATTATTGAATCTTACTGTTAACTTGTGTATAATTAAAAACAAATCCACCTTGGTTTTCCCAAGGAGCTGTACTATTTGCATTTCCAACAACAGTTTAACAAGGTCTTTAAGTCCTTGCTAAAACTTGCCATTGTCTGTCCTTGGGACTGAATTCCTTTAATGAGATTTTGCTTTTTGAATTTCTGTGGTTACGTGTATCATTAAGCATCTTTTAATGTATTTGCTGGCTCTTTACTTAGCTTTGTTAGTGTTTTTTTCAAATCTTCTTCATGTTATAAAAATCGAGTTCTTCTTTACCTTTGTTGTGAGAGTTCCCTGTATAATCCAAATGTAATCCTCTTAGCAGATGCACAATTTACAAGCATTTTCTCCTTTTTTTTTTTTTACTTTGTAACAGTATCATTTAAAATGTAAAACTAACATTTTGATGCAGTCCAACTCATCAGTCTTTTTGTTTATGAACTGTGTTTTAACTGAAAATTCTAGCTTAACCAAAGAGCATAAAGATTGTTTTCAAAAAATTTTTATAGTTTTTTTTTCTTCTTATATGTAGGTGAAAGCTCCAATTCATTTTGAGTTAACTTTGCAAATGGTGTAAGGTAAGGGTTTCGGTGAATCTTTATTCCTTGTACATGTCTAATAGAGCCAACATCATTTGTTGGGAAGATGGCTTCTCTAATTCTGACCACACTTTTATTTTTATTTTATTTGGGCCTCTAGAGTATAAGCAGAGTAGAAAGGGCACAAGGAGTTCATTTACAGGTGAGGCAGAAAATGCTCTGTGCTGAAATTCTAAACACTAACGCAAGAGAGACTGAGCATCCGGCTGATGTTTTAAAGAATAACTTGGACCACAATGCATTTCATTTCCTTCATCTCCCCCATTCCCTCCCCTACCCTGCACTGAACATCTGCTTCTCTCTTGTGAGAGGAAGTGAAAGATTTAGGTCAGGCATAAAAACAATCTTTAAGGCGTTCTTCCCCTTTAGAAGCCCCCACCCATGAGCCTTCAGGCTCAACTAAACGCCGAAGCACACTGCTGTGAAGAACTGTCGAGTGGATTTTACACGTTGACTTTTCCCGGGAGGACAGTTGCGGCTCCTGTGTCTGAGTACTGTGAATTAAAAGCTTGCCCCTTTCAAGGATGCTGACGAGAGCTAAGAGAGACCATCCTTCAAGTGCCACAGGACTTTCTCTTATGTTTCCTACAAGAAACATCTAAAGAGGATTCGTAGAGCCAGGAATTTTCCATGTTCAGATCTTACATGTGTCTATGGTGGGTTTGATAGAGTATAGGGAGGGACCAGTATTCTTGGGGAAGTCTGTCTCTAGAAAAATATTGTTATTATTATTATTATTATTGGTTTTTTGAGACAGGGTTTCGCTGTAGCTTTGGAGCCTGTCCTGGAATTAGCTCTTGTAGACCAGGTTGGCCTCACAGAGATCCTCCTGCCTCTGCCTCCCGAGTGCTGGGATTAACGGCGTGAGCCGCCACCACCACCCGGTGAAAAATATTGTTCTTTATAAAGAACATACTGATCACATCTTCTGCACAGAAATGTGCTGGGCTCTTCTGTAGCAGTTGATATAGTGGCTATAGCTCGGGTCTTCTCATACTTTGTCCTTGCCAAAGTTCCCCTACAATCAAGCTTGTGCCATTGCCACTGCCACCCTGTAAAGTAATAATTAGCATGTATGCATCACTTACCTACATGCTATTGTGCTGCTTCCCTATTTTAATTTATTTAACTGTGCCTTAAGTAAATAAATGTATTATATATGGGAGAGCAGAAATGCAAAAGCAACTGAGGTGGTATCTGGAGAAGGAAAAACTACTCCTCCTGAAAGAGTTCTGAACAAACAAAACAAAACAAAACAAAATAAAACCACTTAAGATGATCCTTGAGGGACACAACAGCAGAGCTTTTCTCTCAACCCTACATTTTCTTTCTAGAATCCAGCCGAGGCAAAGAAGCGGAAGGAAACACTCACCTCTATCTTCTTGCTTTGGTTTAACATATTTTTTTTTTTAAAGTTTACAACTTTTATAATTTTAAAATTAGGTTTTAAAGTGAACACCCAAACTAATGGTGTCATGGAACAAAGGGGTGAGCTTGTTTTGGACAGTGGTGCCTGGTGGATCAGGAGACGTTTTACCATAGATGGGTGCCCCCTTCACTGATCGGTTAGTACAGACCTGTAGGTTGAAGCCTAAATGTCCCCCAAGGGCCCACATGTGTGTTAAATGTGTGATGTCCAGCCTGTGGTGTGACTGGGAGGTGCGGGGGCTTTCAAGAGGAGGAAGTGAGGTCACCTGGGCTGTGTGCTATCTTAGCTTCTTTGTTTGTGACGAAACACCCTGCCTGAAGCACCTTGAGGGAGAAAGGGTTTGTTTCAGCTCACAGTTCACAGCATCAGGGAATGGAAGTCAGGTGGGGATTACTACGGCTGGTCACTGGTATCCACAAGCAGGAGCAGAGAGTGCTGAACGCAGGCTTGCTGAGGCTCAGCTCACTCCATTTTCACACGGCTTAGGACCACCTGCCAGGGAAATGGTCCCAGCTGCAATTATGATGGGTCTAAATCAACTAAGGCCATCAAGAAAATAAGACAACCCCCATAGGCACACCCAGGGGTTTGACTCCCAGGTGACTCTCGACTCTGTCAAGATGATAATTAACACTAACTAGCACATGCCCTTCAGGGACATATTGGGACCGAGACCCTTTCTGCCTTTTCCTGACCACCATTAGGGCGACAGGCTTCCTGTGTCATGTGAATCCTCCCTCACACACTGTGAGTCCTCCCTCATATACTGCACCACTACAGACCCAAACCAGCTGGGTTAAACACCATGGATTGGAACCTCAGAAACTGTGAGTCAAAACAAACCTTCCTCCTTTGAAGCCGATTGGCTCATTTATTTTGTTAGGTGGTGGAGCTGACTGTGTATTTGCGAATCAGGATATGACTCCACAGCCGTATTAGAGTCCCTCCTAGCTTATCTAAAATTTAGGCTTCTTTTTGACCATTGGCTCCTGACCTTTCTTCTTAGAGTACTTCAGAAAATTGCTCCTTAAGACACAAATCTTCTCCTGGCCTTATCCAGTTTTATAAGCTAGAACTCTTTCTTCAGGCCCTGAGGGACTTCCATTTGAAATGTGATCATCAAGAAAAAAGATGGGGCCTCTGTCTCTTGGTACCCATGTGAGGATCAACTTCAGAGAGTGCCAATTGGCAAGCAGATGACCATTTTACTTTGACAAACCTCCCTCCAGTGTCCTACTTTTAAGCTCCCCTTTGTGTTCCAAAACTCCCTTACTTTGTTTCGACAGGATGTATGCTAAAGTTGGAACAACCCAGCCAAGATTAATATGGGCCCTGCAAAAGGATGCCATGAAAAGTCGTGTAATGTCCCATATTGTTTTTCCTAAATCAGCAAAGTCCCTAACATTTTTCTGATTGTTTCTATGTCCTTATATCCACAGTTAAGTATAGCCCTCGCCCCTCATCAAGGAAACTTCCCTTTGCAACAGGTGGAGGCCATTACTGAAAACTACAACCAATCAAAATGCAGAGTTGAGGAGGCCAGTCCCAATGGATACATCAACAAAACAATTCCCACATCTAAGGCTCAGGGAACATTGCAGGAGAAGGGGCAAATAGTTAGTTTGTAAGAGCAAGAGCACCAGGGAGCTGGGTGTGATATTGTGTCTCCTAGGAACATCAGAAGCCGCACTCATAAACTTTCATGATTACTGCCTAAATAGGAGCTGAACAAGGACAACAGACGCGCTGACATGGCTGGGGGAAAGCCCACGAGCCTTCAGCCCCACACAGAGAATGGTGAGTAACTAGGAATGCTGAGAAAGGGAGAAATAGTCTTCCCCAGGGAAGAGCACACTGAGTGGTTATCCACTACCAAATGCTCAGCCCTGATCACATAACGTACAGGTAACATTATATAGATGCAGCAGGTTGTATTTAGGAGTATATACGTGCATATACATAGACATGTAACAACAATGAAAAAGGAGGTCATGAATTTGAAGAATAGCAAGGAGGGATATACGGGAGAGTTGAGACGGAGGAAAGGGAAAAGGAAATTATGGAATTATATTATGATCTTAAAAATGAAAGAACTAATATTTTAAACACATACACTTGCTTTTTGGCTAGAGGGAATGGCATTTGGTCTCCTTTATCGCACTAGACTTGACTCCAGCTGCAGTAGTCTCCCCCCATACCATTCTTATTGATTTTCATTAAGAATTTCAACAACGCACTCAAAGTATTCTAATTATATTCACTCCAGTCGTCTTCCTAACTCCTTCCGAAGCCACTCCCTCCAGACTTCATGCCTTTCTCCATTTCAACTTTGTGTCCTCATTTTTTCTTTTTGCATTTCTTTCCTCCCTTTCTTCCTGTTTTCCTTCTTTCCTTTTTTTCCCTTTCTTTTTCTATGATCCATTAACTTCAGTTTACGCTGCTCCCATATGCTCCTGGGTGTGAGGTCATTTCATGGTTGACCTACCCTTGTCCTTTAATGTCCACGCCCTTAAAAAACCCTGACTGTCCCTCCTCCAGAAGCTGTCACCTGCCAACAGCTCCTCAGCTAGAGGCGCGGCTAGTGAGCCCCTCTTTGCTCTATGCTGGAAGGTCGACTGGCTTGATCTGGTGCAGGCAACAGAAGCTGCCTGTTCACAAGTGCCATGGTCCTGCCACACCCAGGAAACCCTTGTCACTGCAGTAAAGACCTATATGTCTTTTACAATCCTTCTTTCCCCTCCTCCTTGATGGGCCCTGACCTGTGGGGGGAGGGGTGTGGTAAGGATGTCTCATTCATGGCTGAGCACTCCACATATACTGACTCTCTGCCCTTTGACCAGTTGTGGGTTCCTGTGTTAACTGCTGGCCACTTATTGCAGCAATCTTCAATGCTGTGTTTCTTGTTTGTTTAACTCTACCGGGTGGAGTCTTTCTTTGATGTATGGATAATTTATTATTTTATTATTTTATTTTACTTAAATGATTCCCCAGTGAGTTTGAAAAACCAAAAACCTAGAACACAGGATACCTTTGTCATGGTACACTATTATTTGGAGTGATTACTGGGGTCCTGTTATATAAAATATTTCACTTTAATTACATTTACTAAGTCTAAAACTAAACTGCTTCCCTTCTTTTCTTGTCAAGAGATAGCCTAGGTTATCTCAAACATGACCACGTAATTTAATACACAGAAAATGCATGTACACAGACACACGATTAATAATAGCTATCATTTTTTTCAGATCTGATACATGCCGTGCACATGACTTCTACATTTAGCACTTCATAAAACATTGCCTCATTTAACCATTACAGCATCTCTGTGTTAGGACAATTATTTCCTAAATGAGGAGGCTGAGACTCAGAGAGGTTGAGTGAGCACTATGAATCACACAACTTGCACAGGTCAGAAGAGTGATACGGCCCAATCAGCCAGTTCTCGGAACACGCCGCGGTTATCTTCTAAGGACACATGGCGCAATCTGCTATGATTCTGCCCCAAATCTATATTTCCAAAGGAGTCAAGAAAGAGCTCTCTATGTTTTATCTACATTCTACTTTCCAGAGGCACTGTAGAACATTTCACAGCCATATGCAGGGTTTCATCCCAAAGCCACCTGCTACCCCCATTTCCTCTGTGTCTGTCATCTGTCATTCTGCTTTGTAGCAAGCTGTACATTCCTGAAGCACAGCAGCCAGGCTGATCCTGGCTCAGGGCTGCTCTGTCAGGGACTTCTGGGGATCTCCCATGGTGCTTCCAGCACTTCCTCAGTGGAACTTGAAGACAGAGCGGTTTCCTGTTTGACTCATGTGTCAGAGGGAATTCCAACATTTTCTCAACCACCTGTTCTCTGCAGCATTGGGCCATGAATACAACTCAAATAATACACCATTGTATCATCAGTCGTGAGATGATGACAACACAAGGCACAATAACAAGACGACCAGGAAGCAGACAGCAATGGATTCTGCCTCAAAATGACACCAGCAACAAATCACTCTCCATTAAAATGCCTGTCTTTTTAGCTTCCACATTCTGCTTATTCCTTATATGTATGATTACTGTTGCCCCTTAGATACTGACCAGTTGATGAGGTGTTTTCTATAGATCAACAGATGCTGTCCAAGACAAGGAAGATTCAATAATTAAAAAATTCTTTTTCAATGAGTATTTCGTGAAAAGTTTAGAAGAAAAAAACTTACCCACAATCCTACCAACCTAGAATAAGCTTGTCCTCTGCCCCCGCTTCCCTACCCTCCTCTGTTTCTTTCTTCTTTCTTTTTCTTTTCTTTTTTTTTCCCTTGAGACAGGGTTTCTCTGCGTAGCTTTGGAGCTTCTCCTGGAACTCGTTCTGTAGACCGGCTGGCCTCGAATTCACAGAGATCCACCTGCCTCGGTCACTGCCTCCCGAGTTCTGAGATTAAATGCGTGTACCACCGCTGCCTGGCCCCTCCTCTATTTTTCACTCCTTTATTCTAAAGCCATATTGTTTCCAAAAACAAAACCAAATCACTGGACCTTGCCAAAAGGAATTTACAACTTCAAGGGCAACACGAATGTAAAAATTAAGACAAAAGACTATAGAAATAAAACAGATAACATATGGAATTATGATGATAATAGAATTCTGATTATCTTATTTTATTAAAATGAGGGAATGATAAGCATTTATGTATAAGGTCATTTTAAGAAAGCAGATGAGTCTTGCTCACTGGCCTTCAAGGGGACAAGATATGGTTACGCCGTGACTGTAGAACAATACAGGATAAGCAGACTGATAACAGCCAATGACTAGCTGAGTCCAGGTGCTAAGAAAATAATCTGGAGTCAAATTGATTAATATTGCAGTTTTTCTAAGTCCCTGATTTCCAGACACAGAACTGGGACACAAGTAGCCTAGATTGTCACCCTGCTTTGGCTCTCATTTGTTGTATATCTGTAGGCAAGTCAACCTGACTTCTTTATATTATATTCTCATTTATAACATAGGGAACAGAGGTTATTATATAAATGAGATAATCCACATCACATGTTTAATACAGACCATGTTACACAAGTTCCTAAGAAATGTTAAGGTCATTAGTTGTTGCATAAGGTAGTCAAGAGACCAAGTATTGAGATTGCCCTGGCTATCTCATGACTTTTTTCTACTTTCTTGTAGGACCCAATCATTAATAATTTCCTGAGCACAAAGATGAATCAGCTTTCTCTTTGAATTTCTTTACGACAACCATGAATTTATCAATCAAAGAAAGTGTTTACTAAGTGCTTCTGAAATGTCCTGGTCTTTCTGGTGATGAAGTTTGTAATGGACTCTTTCAGAGTGACAGGTGCTTATTATTTTTTTGACAATAATACCACATGACTTTTTAATGAGGAAGGAACAAGCAGTAACTTTTACTCATCTGCTCATTTGAACAGGTATTTTAGGGTACTTATGGGTTTGCTGTCCCAAGGACTCAAGTATTTTGGGGAGCTTTCTTTCAAAATGTGCTTTAACTGAGAAGTGATAAATGCAGCTTGAGTGGCCCAGAATCTTGATGGATGTAGATGAAATTACATTAAAAAGGCCATTCTGTTAGCTGTTGGTTCTGGTTGCCTTCTCTATGCATTTTAATTAGTAACTATTATCCTGGTTAACTAAGAAGTTTATCTGTCTCTTTTTTAAAATTGTTTTTATTGAGCTATATATTTTTCTCCATTCCCCTTCCTTCCTCCCCTCTCCCTTCCTCCCCTCTTCCCTTCTATCCTCTCCCATGATCCCATGCTCCCAATTAACTCAGGAGATCTAGTCTTTTTCTATTTCTCATGTAGATTAGGTCCATGTATGTCATTCTTAGGGTTCTCTTTGTTGCCTAGGTTCTCTGGGGTTGTGATTCGTAGGCTGGTTTTTCTTTGCTTTATGTCTAAAATCTACTTAAGAGTGAGTACGTATTATATTTGTCTTTCTGGGTCTGGGTCACTTCACTCAATATGATGTTTTCTAGATCCATCTATTTGCCTGCAAATTTCAAGATGTCGTTAATTTTTTCACTTTGTAGTACTCCATTGTGTAAATGTACCACATCCTCTTTATCCATTCTATGGCCGAGGGACATTTAGGTTGTTTCCAGGTTCTGGCTATGACAAATAATGCTGCTATGAACATAGTTGAGCACATGTCCTTGTGGTACAATTGAGCATCCTTTGTGTATATACCCAAAAGTGGTATTGCTGGGTCTTGAAGTAGGTTGTTTTCTAATTTTCTGAGAAATTGCAATATTGATATCCAAAGTGGCTGTACCAGTTTGCACTCCCACTAGCAATGCAGGAGTGTTCCCTTTACCCTACAACCTCTCCAGCATAAGTTGTCATCAGTGTTTTTGATCTTGGCAGGTAAGACAGAATATCAGAGTTGTTTTGATTTGCATTTCTCTGATGGCTAAGGATGTTGAACATTTTCTTAAGTGTCTTTCAGCCATTTTAGATTCATCCATTGAGAGTTCTTTGTTTAGGTCTGTGCTCCATTATTTTATTGGATTATTTGTTCATTCTGTAGGCTGCCATTTTTTTTGTAAAGATTTTACTTAACATTGAAATAAAGGATAATTTCAAGTACTATCCCCCACCCACATATGGGTTTTCCATGTAATGTATTTTATTTATTTATTTAAAATTGTTTTTATTGAGCTATATGTTTTTCTCCACTCCCGTCCCTCCCTTTCCCCTCTCCTTCTATCCTCTCCCATGATCCCCATGCTCCCAATTTACTCAGGAAATCTTGTCTTTTTCTACTTCCCATGTGGATTAGATCCATGTCTTACCCCATTTTTTTTATTGGATTATTTGTTCTTTTGGTGTCCAATTTCTTGAGTTCTTTGTATATTTTGGAGATCAGCCCTCTGTCTGATGTGGAGTTGGTTAAGATATTTTCCCATTCTGTAGGCTGCTGTTTTGTCTCATTGACCATGTCCTTTGCTTTTCAGAAGCTTCTCAGTTTCAGGAGGTCCCATTCATTAACTATTTTTCTCAGTGTCTGTGTTACTGGTGTTATATTTAGGAAGTGGTGTCCTGTGCTAATGTGTTCAAGTGTACTTCCCACATTTTTGTGTGTTAAGCTTTTGTTAGATTTAATGTTTTTTTGACCAATAAGTCTATTTCCTCTATTATATCTTCAGTGCTTGAGATTTTCTCTTCCATCTGTTGTATTCTGCTGTTTATGCTTGCATTTGTGGTTCTTGATCGCTTTCTCATAGTTTCCATTGCTATAATTCCCTCAGTTTGTGTTTTCTTTATTTTCTCTATTTCAGTTTTCAAGTCTTGAATAGTTTCTTTCATCTGTTTGATTGCTTTTCTTGGTTTCCTTTAAGGGATTTCTTTCATTTTTTTGTTGATCTTTTCCTCTATTTCTTTGAGGGAATTTTTCATTTCCTCTTTAAGGGCCGCAAACATTCTCCTAAGGTAATTTTTTAGGTCATTTTCTTTTGCTTCATCTATATTTGGTTGTTCAAGTCTTGTAGAGCCACTAGTTTTTATTGGTGTCATGTTGTTCTTTGTGATGTTAAGTTGTGTTCTTACCTTGTCTATCCATCTTTTCCTCTGATTGGTGTAGTTGGTGCTGTCTGTGTCTCTAGTGATCAATCTTCCAGGCGCCAGTGAATTCAAGGCTCAGATGGTTGCTCCTTGTGCTGCAGTCAGGGCTATGATCCCAGTCACCCCATAGGTCACTCCGTGTTCCTGGAGGTTGCTCAGCACTCCCAGGGGTCACCTGTATTATCAGGGATCGTCGGGCCTGCTCCCACGGAGGTTGCTTGCTTGGGGCTGCTTCTGCTGAGGTCGCTGGCTCGGGCCTGCTTCAGCAGATGTTCCTCAGAGGTTGCTGATTCACACCCTCATGCCAGGTCCTGCAATGGACCCTGGCTCGGGTCTGCTCCCTCAGTTGTGGCTCCCTGTACTTGCTCCTGTGGAGGTTGTTGCCTCATGCTCTGGCGGAAGTCACTGGCTCAAGCCTGATCCTGTGAAGCCTGCTCTGGCTGAGGTAGCTGGCTAAGGCCTGTTCTTACAGATGTCCCTGGCTTGCCTGCTCCCTCAGAGGTCCCTGAACTGTGCTTGGTACTGCAGAGGTCTCTGGCTCGGGCCTGCTCCCTTGCAGGTCCTGGATTCATACCTGGACCCGTAGATTTCTCTGTCTTGGGCCTGCTCCCTCAGTGGTTGCTCCCTTGTACCTGCTCCTGTGGAGGTCGCTGCCTGCCCAGTGCTCTCTTTTCTAATAACTGTGCCAATACTTTAGGAAGTTGGAGCCCATGAAGCAGTAGGAGTAAGTACTAAGGATTATTAAAAACAAAACAAAACAAAACAAAACAAAAAACCAAAAGCATAGGCTTTTGTGTCTCTGTGGTTCTGAATGATGTGTAAGCATCACACAGGCTTATTAAAGGTTCTGGTAGACTAGGAGGATCATTTGTTTTCAGAAGCAGAATGCCCAATTCTTGTCCTTTATCTTGTCCAGTGAGGCATTCTCATCTTGCTTCCTCTGCATCTGGGTGATGCCTGGCCATCTCTTGTTACCAAATAAAGCTTCCAATACCAGAATTGGGTTATATCTAATTGAGTTGTTGGTCAAAGAGGCCCCATGAGAACTCCTAAACAACTCAGGCTGTTGCCAGGACTATAGGTTGCTGACAACAAGTCCCCATTGTTGAACATAACTCGTTGAACATAGAGATGTTGAGTTGGTGCCTACATAGACCCTTCACCCCGTGTGCCAGCATCTTTGATTCAGGAATGTACTTGCACACTACCAAAGGATAAATGTAAATGCCAAGCCAGCCACAAACCCTTTGATCTGTATTGGTGTCCTGCCTGTAAGACATGATAAGGCAAGGGTGGCACAGAGTTTATGGGAGTAACCGACCAATACCCCATTTGACTTAAGACCCACTCTAGGGTCTTAAGATGTAACCTATACCTGACCTGCTTGGAAGACCAAGAATCAGAAACTAGACAGCCTAGGGATCTAGTGCAAACCAAATATTACTGTTCTAAAATACAAAACAAGCAAAAAAAAAAACCTAACAATAAAATGACTCCTAATGACATTCCGCTATACTCATAGATAAAGCCTTACACAGCAGCCACCATCAGAGAAGCCTCCTCCACCAGCAGATGGGAACAAATACAAAGACCCACAGCCAGACATTATGCATAGAGTGAGAGACCTTGGAACATTCTCCATCAAATCCCTCCCCTTGAAGCTCAGGGAACCATGGAAGAGGAGCCAGACAGAGTGTAAGAGACAGTGGAAGACACCAAGAGCACATGGCTCTCTGTATCTACAGGATGGATGCACAAATGACCTTACATAGACTGTGGCAGCATGCATAGGGCCAGCTCGGTTCTGCACCAGATCTGGTCCTAGAGCGGAAAGGAGATGTAGACACCTGCCCCCACCCCTAACCAGAAGCAATCGCCAATGGATAGCCACTTGTAAACATGAAAATTTAGTTGATCCAAGGAAGTCTCGTCGGGGGCACAAATTACTCTTAAGGGTAGGCTTCACACTCAGCACTAGATGCTAACAGAAAGTGATCTCAGCAGTATCTTTGGGGAATTCCTGTCTCACAATGTCATGTCAGGGCTTTTGGTTTGGGTTTTTGCTTTTTGTTTTTTGTTTTTAATTTTGTCTTATTTTTATTTTTTATTTTACTTTTTCCCTCTTTATTTACCATACAGTTCTTTTGCATATATATTAAGGCTTCCAGTTTAATGTTCCTATGGGATTCCTGTGTGTGCAAATGAGTGGGTCTCTGAGTCTATTTCCTGTGCCTTTACTTTAGCTCTTTTCCTTCTGTTTGTTTGTTCTGTCCTATTTGGATGTGTTAGCTTTTATTTTATTTTATTATTATCTTGTAGAAATCTGTTCTCTAATGAGAGAGAGAAAAGGAGTGAATCAAGATGGGAGGGGAGGTGGAGAAGAATTTGGAGGACTAGAGGGGGAATCTGTAATCAGGGTATATTATGTGAGAAAAAATTTAAATACAAGGGGAAAGAAAAGAAGAATACAAATATTACCATGAACTTAAATTTTTTGAAAATGTAATTACTATATAAATTTTTATTAAAATATCCCTTTCAGCAGGGTATGGTGGCGCACCCCTATAAGTGTCAGTACTCAGGAGGCCAAAATAAAAAGATTGCTGTAAGCCTTTCACCAGCTTGAGCTACAGGATGAAACCCTGCCTTAGAAAAGTAATTCACATTTATAGGGACTAGGGAGACAGGTCAGTCAGTCAGTAAAATGCTTTCTGTGTAAGTGTGAGGATCTGTGTCCAACCCCAGGACCTTGTAAACATCAGACACGATGCCCTCTTATAACCAAGCACTCAAGGGGAGAAAAGAAAGCATAGATACTAAAAATCAACCAAGCCACCCCAAAAGGTTGTCTAATATACTGAAATGTTTATTTCCTGACCTAGCTGATGGGTATCTTGAGATTTTCAAATCATTATCTTTAACTGAATAAACTCTGTTGATGTATATTTTATATATTCTTCTATTTATAGGACGTACATACTCACAAAAATCAAAGAATTTCCCTGAACGCCTGACACTCAGACATCTTCCTCAGATGCCTGTTCTTCATCTGAACCTCTGCTGTTGGTGCCACACAATGTTACCCACTGCTTAGCAGGAGCATCTGGCGCAGGGGGCTTGTTTAAAACGAGTATTCTGGGCCTACTGGAGTCCTACTGAATCAGACTTTTCTGGACACAGGACTCAAGAATACAGGAGGCAAGGTCTTACTCGGTAGCCCAGACTGGCCTATCCCTTACTGTGTTACAAAGGCTGACCTTGAACTCAGGGCAGGCCTCCTATATCAGCCTCCCAAGTGCTAGGATTACTCCTGGTCTCACGCCTACCTCACCCAGCAAGAATACCTTTTAACAAATCCTTTCGGCTACATGAAGATTTGCTCAAGTTTAAAAGGCTCCACTCTGCTCTACAGTGCCAACCGGTAGGAGACATAAAAGCAAGAGGCTGGGGCATGAAACCAGGAGAACTTGAGCCACACAAAACTCTGTGCCCAAACGTATTCCCACAGCCTTCTCTGAAGCGCACATTGCTCCATGCTGGGTTTTCCTTCTCTGAGAGATCAGCCTCACCTGGACCAGCCTTATTTTGCAATAGGAATGATCGGTTTTTTCAATGACTCACGTCCAAACACCAGGGCTTTTTACAAGGTTATTAATTATTTCAGCAGATTCCTTCTCTCCACTCATCACCGAGGAAGCCAGAGTAAACTCATTTCTCTGGCTCTGCACGAAAGGGAAATTGGTTCATTCAGAATTATCTAGAACAGGGACACTGCTTACGTCTTTAATTCATAGACCAATCACCCACTTGTGGGAATGTACAAAAGCTGCCTCCTTTTTGTCCTTCCTACTGCTCCTCAGAACAAATGTCCTGTCTAAGGCTGAGCAATCGTTGGTCACTTATTTTCACACCTTGTGTGTTCATGACTCCGTGCATTCACCGCTATTCACTGGAAAGACAGTCCTCTCTAATGAAGCTTGAGAGCAGCATTTGTTTATGGATATAAGCACAAATATTTTGAAGACAGTTTGATGCGTCAATTTAGCAAAAACAGGTGTATTCACATGCACACACACATACTTACGACCCCACCAAATATGGATCTTTGACCAGGTTTATATTATCAGGTATGGCTTCCCTACAGAGTGGACCTTAAATCCAACTGAAGAACAATAGTTGTATTTCAAAAGTAGTGCTACTCTCGCCCAAATGGGCACATCTTACCTGGCAGTTTGACACCATAGATCACAGGGTTCACAGCTGAGTAAGACCATGGATTCCTTTTCCGCCTCGTAGCCTGCATCGCACCTTTTGAGGCCGTGTAATCGAGCCAGCTGGAAGAAAGCTTCCAGCTTAGTTATAGCTTGATTTCTCTGTATCTTGCAACCAAGGTGTGTGATGTCTTGAACAATATAGTTTTAAGAGCACAGACAAAATCTTGTATTGTTCGGGGCCTCTCTCGAGCCCTCCCTAACCAACAACGCATAAGGAGGTGTCCCACCCGAGGCACTCAGCCTTTTGTCCAATAACCCACAGCTTTTGGGAGCAGCTTTGTTTTTCTTTTTGTTTGTTTGCTGTTTTAGTTATGTCAGGTATTCCCCTTCAATCTTAATCTCAACCCCCAACTGCAAACTTGTGTATTTTTATTTTAAGTGTACGAGTGTTTGCCTACATATACACACACACACTGTGTGCAGCAGGGGCCTGAGGAAGCCAGAGAAGGGCATCAGATCCCCTGGATCTGGAGTTACAGATGGTTGTGAGTTACCATGTGGGTGATGGGAGTTAAGCCTGGGAATATGATAGAAAGTCAAACCCAGGTCCCACTCTGGACCTACTGAAAACCACAATACCATGTTCTCACTTCAGCTAGACCCCCAAGGAACCCCAAGGAATTTGTGCACACTTTGAAGCTTGAGACACACCACCAAACCCCTTTTTGAATCAGAAGACACTGTCACATGTGGGTTTTTGTCATTAGACATATCACCCCCAAATTGCTGCAGTCCTGCTTTATAGCTGCAGTCCAACTCCAGGAACTACATGGGACTGAGAAAGCCCTGACTACTTCTATTTTAAAAGCAAAACCTTTTTTTCCCAGCACTTGGGAGACAGAAGCAGGGACATGTCTGTGAGTTTGAGACCATCCTAGTTCTGGGATAACCAAAGATATGTTAGAGAGACTCTGTCATAAACAAACAAACAAATAAAGACAACTATTGCGTTGATGTATTATCTTTCTGTTGCCTGTTTTTAAAGTTGATCTCAATTTTCCAAGTCAATAGATGACTGCGTTCAACACCTGAGTAAGAGAACACAATTGGTGAGCTTTATTAGTGAGTGCTTTTTCAGCTAGGTCAACACCATTTCCTGGTAAGTCAACAGTGATGGCCAGAAGAATACTCCAATAAAGGAAGAAAATGCTGAAATGAGGCTGGGGAAGTGTCCGTAAAACACCTGCCGGGCAAGCCTGTAGACTTGAGCTTGATCAGCAAAACTTGCATAAGAAGGCATGCTGGTACTCACTTGTAATCCTGGCGCTAGGGAACCTGAGATGGGAGAATCCTAAAGGTCTGGCCAGCCAACCTAGCCTGCTTGGCAAGTTCCAAGCCAGTGAGAGATTTCCACAAAGAAAAATGCCAAGCATAGACATGCAAGGTAGTCCCAGACCTCCATATGTGCACGCATGCACACACAAACATGAAAACATATGCAAACATACACCGCGTGCGCACACGCAAACACACACACACACACACACACACACACACACACACACGATTAAGTGTAGACTTCAGATTGACAAAATGTTATGGACATACTGGTGTGCCCAAGATTCATCTGTATCTTCCATCCCCTGACTTGGCAGCTGTCTCCTTCTCTGGCAGGCTGACAGGGGGATCTCCAGTCAGCTCTGTTTCAACAAAGCTTCTGTGGCAGTGAGAGTCCAGGAAGTCACTGATTGTCTGGTAGGAGAGGATGTTATTCTAGGCGTGTAGACTAATCAGACCTTCAGCAATCCTCAGTTAGAGAAAAGATGCTTTGTCAATTTTTCCAATGGTAGTGTTTATTTAAAACTTAATGTGAGTATAAATCACCAAGAAATCATTTTACAATGCAGTTTAGGATTCGCTAGGTCTCGGGAGGGGATAAAATTCCTTATCTCTAAAATATGTTTAATTGATGTTGATAATACTGATTCCCAGATCACAGTGAGTAACAAATTCCTGTCTTACCAGAATTCAGGCAAACCAGACAGTGGTACTGAACCTTAGATTCCTCCAACGTAACTCACCAACCCAATGAAGCAAAGCTGATTTAACGATTCTTTAAGAATTTGGGGTTTAAATAGCCATATTAAAACTATGAATGTAGCTGGTGATGCCAACCTCTAATCTTAGCTACTCAAGAGGCAGAAACAGGAGGATGGCAAGTGAGGTGTACTAAGGAAGGTGAAGGCCAGCCTAGGCAAATTAGTGAGACCTTGTCTCAAAATAAAAAGTAAAAAGAGGGATGGGGATATGACTCACAGCTAGAGCACTTGCTTAGTTTGCACATGTTGGTTCAATCCCCAGGAGTGAAAACAAAAGAAACTCCACTAGTATGTGCTTAGAAATGTCCCATAAAAACCAAGAGGAAGTACATCAAATGTTGATGTTTTTCTATTATTTTTCTTATTTTGGCTTTCTATTTTTTAATAAAATAAATATAATTTAATATTGTAATATGTAACTAAAGTAGTTATTAAAATATATTTTTTAAACAGATTATTCTAGGCTGGGCATGGTGACAAGCACCTTTAATCCCAGCACTCAGGAGGCAGAGGCAGGTGAGTCTCTGAGTTCAAGGACAGTTGGCCTATGTAGTGACTTCCAGGGCAGTCAGCTATACAGAGAAAACATAGCTCAACAAGCAAGCAAACAAACACAAAAAATTATAACCTTGTGCAATATACACTGAATACTGGGAAAGAATTTGAGTTTTCCACAAATATATATCCAGAATTTCTTGGCCTGTTTTCTCTACCTTCCCACTGGCAGGCGTCACAAAGTCAGCTCTGGGGCTGCAGAAGGTCAAGGTTTAATGACACCAGTTCTTTTCAAGAACTGCTTGCTAGTTTCTGTTTGGAAACATAGTAGTAGCAGTCTTATTAATAATAAGTACTTACTGACCTCCATGGGAGCAGGTTCAAGCGGACAACCTCTGCAGGGCCAGGCCTGAGCCAGCGACCTCCATGGGAGCAGGCCCAAGCCAGTGACCTCTGTAGGAACAGGCCTGAACGACCTCCAGGATTGTAGAGCAAACTTCGGGAGCAACCTTTGAGAATGCCAAGGGACCTCTGGGGTGACTGGAACTGTGGCCTCAACTCCACCAAGAGGAGCAACCATCGGAGTCCTGGATCCAATAACACTGAAAGAGTGATTACCAGAGACACAGCTCCAACTACACCAATCAGAGGGAAAGATGGGTAGATAAGGTAACACCTTGTCTCAGCACCACCAAAAACTAGTGGCTCTATAACAGCAAGACATGAACACCCCAATATAGATGAAGCAAAAGAAAATGATCTAAAAATGACTTTAGGAGAATGTTTGAGTTCCTTAAAGAGGAAAGGAAAAATTCCCTCAAAGAAATGGAGGAAAAGACAAACAACAACAACAACAACAAAAAAAAAACTGGAAGAAATCAACAAATCCCTTAAAGAAAACCAAGAAAAGCAATCAAACAGGCAAAAGAAATAATTCAAGACTTGAAAACTGAAATAGAGACAATAAAGGAAACACAAACTAAAGGAATTCTGGAAATGAAAAATATGGCAAAATGATCAGGAACAACAAATGCAAGCATAAACAGCAGAAAACAAGAGATGGAAGAAAGAATCCCAACTTTTAAAGATATGATAGAAGAAATAGACTAGACTCATCCATTAAAGAAAATGTTAAATCTAACAAAAGCTTAACACAAAATATCTAGGAAATAAGGGACACAATGAAAAAACCAAACATGAGAATAATAGGGATAGAAGGAAAAGATGTCCAACTCAAAAGCACAGAAAGTATATTTAACAAAATCATAGAAGAAACTTTTTCAACCTAAAGAAAGATATGCCTATGAAGATAGAAGAAGCTTACAGACTTTATTCAAATAGACTGGATAAAAAATAAGTCCCCTTGCCACATAATAATCAAAACACTAAACATACAAAATAAAGAAAGAATATTAAGAGCTGCAAAGGAAAAAGGCAAAGT
Source organism: Ondatra zibethicus (assembly GCA_004026605.1). NCBI lineage: Eukaryota > Metazoa > Chordata > Mammalia > Rodentia > Cricetidae > Ondatra > Ondatra zibethicus. The sequence goes on along the minus strand of PVIU01006045.1, from coordinate 20,675 downwards.
AACATATGAAGGCAGACCTATCAGAATTACACCTGACTTCTCAATGGAAACAATGAAAGCCAGAAAGTCCTGGTCAAGCATTATGCAGACATTAAGAGACCATGGATGCCAGCCCAGACTACTATATCCAGAAAAACTTTCAATCACTATAGAAGGACAAAACAAGATATTCCATGACAGAGCCAGATTTAACCAAAAACTAATCACAAACCCAGCACTACACCAAGCACTAGAAGGAAAAATCCAACCCAAGAAAGTTGGCTACATCCACAAAAACACAGACAATAGATGATCTCACAGCAGCAAATCCCAAAGAAGGGAAAAACACACACAATAACATCACCAGCAACAAAAGCTAAAATAACAGGAGCTAGCAATCACTGGTCATTAATATCCCTTAATATAAATGGACTGAACTCACCTATAAAAAGACATAGGCTAACAGATTGGATACAATAACAGAATCTATTCTTCTGCTGGATACAAGAAGCACACCTCCTAGACAGACATCACCTAAGAGTAAAGGGTTGGGAAAACATTTTCCAATCAAATGGACCTATGATACAAGCTGGTGTAGCTATCCTAATATCTAACAAAATAAACTTAAAACTAAAATCAATCAAGAGACAAAGGAGGACATTTCATATTAGACAAAGGAAAAATCCATCAAGAGGAAATCTCAGTACTAAACATATATGCCCCAAATACAAGTGTTGTTTGGAGGCCACTTGTTCATTTCCCAGCTGCCCAGACACCCGAAATAATCACACAGAAACTATATTATTTGCAATACTGTTTGGCCAATCACGTAAGCGATTGCTAGTTAGCTCTTACATCTAGAATTAACCCATTTCCATTATTTTATATTTTGCCATGAGGCTCATGGCCTACTGGCAAGGTACCAGCTGGCAGCTCATGTCTTTCTCTTCTGGTGGCTATATGGCATCTCCTGACTCCATCTTCTTTCTCCAAGCATTCAGTTTAGTTTTCCTCTCCTCCCTCTATTCTGCTCTATACAGGCCCAAGACAGTTTCTTTATTAACCAATGGTATTCAACAGCATACAGAGGGGAATCCCACATCATACAAGGACACCCTCATATGTGAATGATACACTTCTACAGTTTAAATCATACTTTAAACCCCACACACTAATAATGGGAGACTTCAGCATCTCATTCTCACCACTGGACAGGTCTGTCAGACAGAAAAATAACAGAGAAATAAGGGAACTAACAGATGTTATAACTCAAATGGACTTAACAGACATCTATAGAACATTCCATTCAAACATAAAAGAATATACCTTCTCTCAGCACCTCATGGAACCTTCTCAAAAACTGACCACATACTAGGTAACAAAGAAAACCTCAACAGATAAAAAATATTGGAATGATCCCATGTATCTTATTGGATCACCATGGCTTAAAATTAGAATTCAACAGCAATACTAATTTCAGAAAGCCCATAAACACTTGGACATTAAACAGTGTTCACCTGAATCATCAATGGGTTGAGAACTGAAATCAATAAAATAGAAACAAAGAAAACAATACAAAGAATCAATGGGACAGAGATTTTTTGTTGAGAAAATCAACAAAATAGACATACCTTTATCCAAACTAATCAAAAGGCAGAGAGTATATCTAAATTAACAAAATGAGAAATGAAAAGGAGGACATAACAACAGACATGGAGGAAATCCAGAGAATCATCAAGTCATACTTCGAGAACCTGTATTCCACAAAATTGGAAAACTTAAAGGAAATGGAAAATTTTCTCGATAAATTTTCTTGCTTACCAAAATTAAATCAAGACCAGATAAGCAAATTAAATACACCTATAAGTGCTAAATAAATAGAAACAGTCACCAAAAGTCTCCCAACCAAAAAAACCCAGGACCAGATTGTTTCAGTGCAGAATTCTACAAGATTTTTAAAGAAGAACTAATACCAATACTCCTCAAACTGTTCCACCCAATAAAAACAAAAGGAACATTGCCAAGCTCTTTTTTATAAGGCTACAATTACCCTAATATGGAAACCACATAAAGATATTACTAAGAAAGAGAATTAGAGACCAATCTCACTCATGAACATTGATGCAAAAATACCCCCCAAAATACTGGCAAATAGAATCCAAGAACACATCAGAACCATCATCCACCACGTTCAAGTGACTTCTTCCCAGAGAGGAAAGGATGGCTCAACATACAAAAATCTGTCAATGTAATCCACCATATAAACAAACTGGAAAAAAATGATCATCTCATTAGATGCTAAAAAAAACCCTTCAACAAAATACAACATCTCTTCATGATAAAGGTCTTGGAGAGAGCAGGGATAGAAGGAACATACCTAAACATAATAAAGGCAATATACAGCAAGCCAACAGCTAACATCAAACTAAATGGAGAGAAACTCAAAACGATATGACTGAAATGAGGAACAAGACAATGTTGTCCACTGGTGTGAGAGGTCCTTCTGTCTATGTGTTGCTTTTATTGGTTAATGAATAAAAAAACTGGCTTGGCCTATAGCAAGGTAGAAGGAAGGTAGATTCAGAGAGAAGCCATGTATCCCTGCTGGAGACAGACTCTAGACGATGGAACTTTACCCGGTAAGCCACACCCACATGGCAATACACAGATTACTAGAAATGGGTTAAATTAAGATATAAGAGTTAGAAAATAAGAAGCTAGAGCTAATGGGCCAAGCAGTGTTTTAAATAATATGGTTTCTGTGTGATTATTTTGGGGCTAAGCATCTGGGAAAAAACTAGCAGCCTCCCCCCAACAATCCACTATCTCCATATTTATTCAGTATAGTCCTTGAGGTCCTAGCTAGAGCAATAAGACAACAAAAAGAGATCAAGGGGATACAAATCAGAAAAGAAGAAGTCAAACTTTCACTATTTGCTGATGATATAATAGTTTACATAAGCGATCCAAAAATTCTACCAAGGAACTTCTACAACTCATAAACAACTACAGTCATGTAGCAGGATAGAAGATTAACTAAAACAAAACAAAAAACAGTAGACCTCCTTTACACAGATGATAAATGAACTGAGAAAGAAATTAGAAAAACACCCTTCACAATATCCACATATAGCATAAAATATCTTGGAGTAACTCTAGCCAAACAAGTGGAAGACCTGAATGAAAAGAACTTCAAATCTTGGAAGAAAGAAATTGAAGAAGACAACAGAAAGTGGAAAGATCTCCCATGCTCTTAGGTATGTAGAATTAATAGTAAAAATGGCAATCTTACCAAACAGTAAAAATGGCAATCTACAGATTCAATGCAATGCCCATTGAAATCCCAGCAAAATTCTTCACAGACCTCAAAAGAGTGGTACTCAACTTCATATGGAAAAGCAAAAAACCCAGGATAGCCAAAACAATCCTATACAATAAAGGAACTTCTGGAGGCATCACAATCCTGACTTCAAACTCTACTACAGGGCTACAGTACTAAAACCAGCCTGGTATTGGCATAAAAACGGACAGTAGGACCAGTGGAATTGAATTGAAGACCTGGATATTAATCCACATACCTACTATGAACACCTGAGTTTTGACAAAGAAGCAAAAAAATATAAAATGGAAAAAAGAAAGCATATTCAACAAATGGTGCTGACATAACTGGATATTAACATGTAGAAGAATGAAAATAAATCCACATCTATCGCCATGCCCAAAACTCAACTCCAAGTGGATCAAAGACCTCAACATAAATCCAGCCACACTGAACCTTATGGAAGCGAAAGTGGGAAGTACACTTGAATGCATTGGCGCAGGGAACCACTTTCTAAATATAACCCCAGCAGCACAGACACTGAGAGAAACAATTAATAAATGGGACCTCCTGAAACTGAAAAGCTTCTGTAAAGCAAAGGATGTAGCCAACAAGACAAAATGACAGCCTACAGAATGGGAAAATATCTTAACCAACCCCACATTGGACAGAGGGTTGATCTCCAAAATATACAAAGAACTCAAGAAATTGGACACCAAAAGATCACATAATCCAGTAAAAAAGGGGTACAGAGATAAACAGAGACCTCTCAAGAGAGGACTCTAAAATGGCTGAAAGATACTTAAGGAAATGCTCAACATCCTTAGCCATCAGAGAAATGCAAATCAAAACTACTCAGATATTCTGCCTTACACCTATAAGAATGGCCAAGATCAAAACCACTGATGACAACTTATGCTGGAGAGGATGGGGGTAAAGGGAACACTCCTCCATTGCTAGTGGGAGTGCAAACTGGTACAACCACTTTGGATATCAATATTGCAATTTCTCAGAAAAATTAAGAAACAACCTTCCTCAAGACCCAGTAATACCACTTTTGGGTATATTCCAAAAGGATGCTCAATCATACCACAAGAACATGTGCTCAACTATGTTCATAGCAGCATTGTTTGTCATAGCCAGAACCTGGAAACAACCTAAATGCATCAAAGAATGGATAAGGAAAATGGGGTACATTTACACAATGGAGTACTACACAGTGGAAAAAATGACATCTTGAAATTTGCAGGCAAATGGATGGATCTAGAAAACATCATATTGAGTGAGGTAACCCAGACCCAGAAAGACAATTATCATATGTACTCACTTATAAGTGGCTTTTAGACATATAGCAAAGATAACCAACCCACAATTCATAATCCTGGAGAACGTAGGCAACAATGAGGACCCTAAGAAAGACATACATAGACCTAATCTACATGAGGAGTAGAAAAAGACAAGATCTCCTGAGTAAATTGGGAGCCTGGGGACCATGGGTGAGGGTAGAAGGAGAGGGAAGAGAAAGCTCAATAAAATCAACAAAAAAAGGAAAAGAAGAAAAGAAAAGAAAAAATCCTTAGTATTTCTTGATTACAAAAAAAAAATACTGTCAAAAAATGAAAAGCAATCTGAGAATATGTAAATCTACTTCCAATAACACACCTGGGGGGTCTTTTTATATTGTGAGTTATTTGTAATGAGTTGTTTTTCCTCAGTTCTAGGTGTTGTCTTATCTCCTTGAGTAAAATGCTTTCTTGTTTTATTGAGTCTATGTATTTTTGTTTGTTTGTATGTTTTATTGATTTTGTCTCTAGTTTCTTATTTCTTGCCATCTACTCCTTTTGTGTGTGATTTCTTCTTTCTATTATAGGCTTTCAGGTGTGCTGTTCGGTTACTACTATGAAAAATTTACAATTTATTTTCTTTTCTGGTCCAGTCTATTTCATGTGTTGAATGCTTCTTATTGTTGGAGGAGACCACTTGTTGGTTCCTGGCCACTTAGCCTTGAAATAATCACACAGAAACTGTATCAATTAAATCACTGCTTGGCCCATTAGCTCTAGCTTCTTATTGGCTAACTCTTACATCTTAATTTAACCCATCTCCATTAATCTGTGCATCACCACGAGGTTGTGGCCTACCAGCAAAGTTTCAGCACATCTATCTCCAGTAGCTCCATGGCATCTCTCTCTGCCTTCCTTCTCCCAGCATTCAGTCCAGTTCCCCCACCCCCGCCACCTAAGTTCTGCCCTATCAACAGGCCAAAAGCATCTTCTTTATTCATTAACCAATAAAAGCAACACATAGACAGAGGGACACCTGAAAGCCTATAATAGAAAGAAGAAATCACACACAAAAGGAGTAGATGGCAAGAAATAAGAAACTAGAGACAAAATCAATAAAACATACAAACAAACAAAAATACATAGACTCAAGGATCTACTTAGTTCCTTGGGGTTAAGGACAGGGAATGGGGACAGCCCTCAATAGTGGCTACAAAGTCTATGGATGAGATTGGAGGCCTGGGTTTGGAGGAGTGGATCTGTAATGCACTGGAGATGGGGACAGAAAGGAGGGATAGCCCACAACAGGTGGTCTTCTGCAGAGAGGAAATTGGGGGATTATATTTAGAGGAGAAGAGGAAGAGAAGATTCCAGCTGGGCTTCCCTGGCCAGAGTGTCCTGCAGGTTCCCAGGGACTGCCTGCTGGGGTTGGAGGCTATGATAAACAATGAGGAGAGAAAGGAAGTTTGGAGGGGAAGATCTGTGTGATCCCCTGGAGATGGGGGCAGACTTGAAGGGGAGGTGGTCTGATACAGAGCTGGGGAGGAGACTGGGGGACTGTATTTGGAGGAGAAGAGGGAGAGGTGAAGATCAGCAGTTGGCAGATCTTCCGTGGGTGGAGTTGCTGATGGGTTCCCAGGTAATGCCTTCTAGCATTGGGGGCTTGGAGTGTGTTGTATTTTATTAATCCATTTTATTAGAGAAGTCTTACCCTAGTTTTTCCCTTTTCTTTTCTTTCTCTGTGTATCCCTAGCTGTCCTATAACTCTCTGTGTAGATCAGGCTGGCCTTGAACTTACAGAGATCCACCTGCTTCTGTCTCTGGAGAGCTGGGATTAAACGCATGTGCCACCACTACTGGTTTTTATGTTAGTTTTTTAGTAAAAAAAAATTGTCATTTGTTTCTATGATATATTGCTTATTTGCACACTTATGCTTTAGATTTGACATTCTTATTAGGCGGTAGGTAGGGATCCTGCCCTCGGATCCTGGTAGGCTTGTGATTGTTTTGATGACCAAGACACAGTGGAAGTGACACTGGGTGACCTCTCAGGTGCTTTAAATCTCAAAATGTGCTTTCTGTCCTGTGTGTAACTCTTGTCGATAAAAAGAAACTTGTATCCCTATCTCAGGACTACAGAGTCAAATTATTTTCTGTATCCCTGACCAGTTAGAATTTCTTTACCCCACAGTGTTTCTGAACAAAAACTGTTTCTGTTTCTAGACCTTGATTCTCTGCTTCCGGTCACCTGTGCTATTCCTGGACTCAACATTTTTATACATAAAAAACAGTCAGCTGAACTTTGACCCTTCAGAGTAGATAGCTGTATCAGAAAACTGAGGTCAGGAATCTGTGCAGAGAATTAATCATTGTTCTAGGTTATCAACCAGACCTAGCAAGGAAAGTGTGTACAGCAATCCGGGCTACTTTGCACTTTCAACCCTAGCCCAGCCAATCAGGCAGCTCAGCTATGTGTTCTTGTAAACTTGGGGTTGTTTATCTTAAAAATTATTAACAAGGCATCTGGTCTAACTAAAGTTATTTTAAAGCTTTGTTTCTGCTAAATGGTGCACACCAAAATCTGTGACTGCATCTTTTCAACATTAAGAGAACTAGAACCAGCCTGGCTCCTGGAGAAATTCAGTTTACCTTCTTTGCTAACCTGAACTGTGATCTAAAGCAGCTCCTTAAGTGGAACTCATAGACCTTAGCTGTGAAGCATGTCTTTATATATATTTTTATTCATCAAAACTCTGTATAAGCTATCATCATAATTGTCAGTTAGACAGTACAGCTTAGGGATGGGTCATCTTCTTGACAATTCACAGATAAAAATGCCCAGTAGATTGGGGTGTTTCCATTAGATAAACAGACTGCATTACAGGCACTGGGGGATCTCCCCACATCCACTCACTTATGTCAGGAGTCAGAGAGAAGCTGCAGTAGCAAATATGTAAAAGGGACAGCAGAAGCAAAAGACATTCCAGGGTCTGCAGACCTCTCAGGCTGGATCTCTGTAGCAAGGCACCGTTTCTTTTTTGCTCACTGTTATCACTTGCTTTAAGTTCCTTGCACCATCACTAAAGAAGTCTGATTACTTGTAGCTTGCCAGATGGGAAGACACATACATTAGTTTGCTTTTTGTTTGTGTGATAAAACATTGCGATCAAATATAGCGGGGGTTAGGGGAGGGGGGAGGAAAGGGTTTATTTGGCTTATAGATCCTGAATATAGTCCATCATTGAGGGAAGTCAGGATAGGAACCAGGAGGCAGCAACCCCAGAGGAAAGCTGCTTACTGACTTGCTTCCCATGGCCTGTTCAGTGTGCTTTCTTACATAATCCAGAACCACCTGTCCAGGGGTGGTGTTGACCACAATGGACTGGGTCCTTCCACATTCATCATTAATCAAGAAACTGTCCCATAGACTTGCTTACAGACTACCTGATAGAGCCAGCTCCTCAATTATGATTCCCTCTTCCTATATAACTCTAGCTGTGTCATGTTGACTAACCAGCACAGCGTATGTAGGAACTCTAGTTGTCAGTCCCAGCTGAGTTTGTCCTTTCACCAAGGCCAGGACCCAGCCATGAGAGTAAAGGATGTGAGACTGAAAGTGGATTCTCCTATTTCTATTGTCCCAGGCATAACCTTCGAGTCACTCTGCAGCCTCCAGAGACATCAAGACTGAGGTTCAGATGCCCGAGAGCAGACGTAAATCATTTCCTCCGTACTCTGTTAAAATTGCAACGCTCAGAATGAGGAGCAGAGCAGTGTGCTGATGCCAGTGTGTTCTCATGTGGTTTATTATGTAGCTAGGTAACCAAACCAATAAATAGTAATGATAGTTAACATTAATGGTCCTCCACAGGCAGTTCAGAGTGTAGTTTTCAGTTGGCCACTCTTTCTTGATTTATTAACAATTGCTTATCTGCAAAGCTCAAGAAATTTGTTTGGCTCTAGGCAGGTATGCCCAGTAACTGCTTTGTTCACTTGGACTTGAGCTTGGCTTAGTGCCTTTGAAAAATGGCGGCTGCACTAAACTGGAAGAAACATTGTAAAGACTGAACTGTCACTGGCCATGGAAGTCACCCCACTGATGGGTTCATTCTTCACAGATGGATTTCCTCTTTCTGTGGTTAATGTGTCAGCAACTCAGATGGCAATTTTTAAAACCAATACAATACAATCCAAAGATACACTAATTCTAAGGAATGAAGGTAAGAAAATATTAGGAGTCTTTGTTTTCTATAATTAAGCCATTGTTTCTATAAAGGCAGAAACTGTGAAGGTACTGTAACCATCATTGCAACCAGACATGATGGTCTTGACCCTGAGCCATTTGCTGAGTGGCCTGTTGGTGCACACAGTGCAAAGTGTCATACTGTGTGCTCAGAACCAAGACTGCAGTGAACTCTCCACCTCATGACGGCCGTGACCCACAGTTTTAAGAAGCTGGGATCTAGCGAAATGGCGTCTGGAGCCTACTCCTGGTCTATTCATTTGCTTTTGAACAAAAAAGTAAAGAAAATTTCTCCCTGTGACATACACAGTTTCTTTTAAAATATGCTCAGAGGCAGTCTAAATTTCCTTCTGAGTGGCTTCAGGAATAGGTGCCTGCCAGATTCAGCTGGTGCCAACACAGGTGCCTTGCCTTTTCCCACTGAGGTATCAGAGGGAGTTTTCAGGCAGTGTGTGAGAATTATGAATGACAGCTATTTAGTCACGACTTTAGCACTTTTAACTCCACGGTTGTTTTAAAACAGTGCTTTAGTTTTCATACCACGTCTGCAATTAGTTCCTCTTCTTTAATGCTGTTGCACCGGGGCACTCAAATCCTTGAGTAAACTCATTAACTATACTTACTCTGTTTATTTGCAGGCAAACCAACCAGATTACTCAATAAGGCTGCCTCTGACCTTCACTTATGGAGTTCTAGAGTGCTATCAGCTTTTATGGGGAAATCCCTGAGAGAACCAGTTGAGATTTGGTAAGGAAAAAAAAACTTGACTGTAAAGTGGATGAGAGTTCAGTTAGTTCTATTTCTAACGTGTCCTTTGGGTTTCTTCAGCATCGCCCTTTTCTCCTTCTCGCCTCCTCTTCCATAAAAGTCTGTTCCTGCACTTTCGTCCCTTCTCGGCTCCCTACCAGGTGTTTCCCACATCTCAGCCGTGATGGTCTCTGAGGGCACACGTCATGTCTTATTTGCAGTATGTCTCAATGGTGTAGCACAGTGCTAGTGCATTCCTTTGAAAAGCAAATTCCTTAAAGTAGGGACTTGACCTGCTGCGAGCATGGATTGGCAACCCTTGGAATGGAGGATGGTATGGAGTTAATGCAAAATGAGCATGCACCGAAGGCGTGAGTCTGTGAAAGAATGGATGAGAGAGAGAGTCATGAAAAGGAGTTATCATGAAGGAAGGAAAACTGGGTTTACACATGCTCCTTAGTGGGTGATAATTTTAATTAGGCTGAATTGAACTTTGTGGAATAAAAAAGGATAAAGAATGGAAAGACGTGGGAACAGAGGCAGAGGCAGAGGCAGGGATGCAGGAGGGATGACAGAAAGATGGAGGAAGGTGCAGGTGACTAGTGGTATCCTTATTTGTCCAAACTACTAGGAAACGACTTAATCAAGTCTGAAAAAGTCAATGTCTTGGATGACAACCCATAAGAAGATTATACGACTGCCCCATCATGAGCGCTTTTAGAGTTTTTCTGACGGACAGGAAATATATAAAATGTTTTCAAAGGACTTGATGAGTGGGGAAAGATTATTGTCACTTAAAATAGTAACTGAAAAATTAAAACACTTAAGCCAGACTTGGCAGCTCATATCTGTAATCCCTGTGCTTGGGAGGCTGAGGCAGGAGGATCAAGAGTTTAAAGTCATCCTTGGCTATATAGTGAATTTAAGGCCAGGATGGTATATAAGAGACCCTGTTTCAAAAAAATAGAAATGTGTTTGTGTGTGTGTGTGTGTGTGTGTGTGTGTGTGTATGAGAGAGAGAGAGAAAGAGAGAGAGAGAGAGAGAGAGAGAGAGAGAGAGAGAGAGAGAGAGAGAGAGACTTAGAGAAATATTAGGGGAGTCGATAAGATCACCCAGAGGAGACACAAACTCAGTGGGAGACTTCAGGGGCTTTCAAGGGTAATTTGAATTACATGACATTTTCCCCCACATTTTGGGCCCACAGACATCATTCTGGAATAAGATATGGCTTTACTTATAATGAGGAAAGAAAGTCAAGAAAGAAGTAAGGAAGGAAGAATGAAAAGACCAGAATTTGATCTAAGTTGACGTGAAAGTTGGTAGGGTTGGTGGAGGAATCTTGAGAGCAGAAGTGGTCCTGGTGTCTCACTTCCTATATGATAGCTGTTCAGGAAGGACCTTGATCTTGAACAAAACCATGGTCTTGGCAGTTATGAAATCTAAGCACCTCCCTTAGCTTGTCATGTTGGCATTAGAGATTAAGGACGTCTCAGATTTTTCTTTCACAGTTTGTGATTCTTTAGGATTTTCCAATGCCACCTCTACTAAATTTCTTGGCTTCGTGCATGTCAGGGCCATGGGAGTTATCACCCAGTTTATATGTGATCTGAGGCCTCTGTGAAGGTTTAAACTTCCTGGCTTCTCTGTGCACTGTTTATGTAACTGTGGTTGGCAGGCCCGAGTGGGAACACGTGCCCACAGCTGTGAGAAGTGATGACCATGGCAGTGATGGCTGGAGTTATGGGGAAAGACACAAGGTCACACAGATTTTGTGTGTTCTGGGATATACAAGGATGACTTTGAAAACGAGATGAAAGTTGGGGCAAAGACGAATTTGTTTCTTTTCTACTGGGGCAGATGTCAAGTTTCTTCTTGGGATTTGTAGACTTATTTTTCTGTGTTAGGATGCCCATTTAGTAAGGGCATCCAATGAACTGTGCTGGGGTTTTGGTTCACAGAGACTGGCTGACTGGTGTTCTGACTCTGAGAAACCATTGAGTTTTTTTTTTTTCCACCTGAAAAGGAAGATGAGCAACAGACTAGCAATTATGACGTTGCTACCCATTTAGCATAGGAAGCTACTTTTGTGACCTCATCATGAGTTCTGAAATGTGCTGTTGACTTTGGTTGCATTCATTACTGTGAGAGTTCCTGGATCTACTTGTTTAACTTTGCAGTCCAAAGTAAAAGGATATAGCCGCTTGTTAACTTAGAAAAAAATTTCATAAACTCTGCAGTTAAGTACAGACTACTTAACTGCAGGCTTCCAGACTAGTCAGTGTGGAAAAACTGGGATCCAGTCTCTACTTTCTTCCATTATCTAGGCTAGTACAATTTCCCTATTTTCTTTCACTTTTGCTCCAAACTCAGTTTTTTTTTTTATCAACAGGAAAGTTACAATACAAGGAGAGTTCTGAAATTTCAATGGCAATAAATGATGTTTAAAAAAATAAAAGCCTGAGAATTCACAATGCAGCTTAATGATGGAAAAGACCCAGTTGGTTTTTAAACCACTGGGATTGAATTCACAGACTCCGAGGATGACTCATTGCTTCGCTGTGTCATGAGTTTCATTTTGAAATGGAATACACTCTGTGGTTTCATTTGAGGCTTCATGTTGATGTAAAAAGGAAATGAGCCCATATTGGGAAGTCGGGTTGAAATACACATATTGTATCAAGCTGCTGCTTAGCCATTCTCATTTCCTCTGCTTTGCTATTACCAAGCTGTTTTATCTTCCTTTCACACCTTTCTATCCCCATCACTTGTCTGAGAATGGGGTTAAACAAACAGAACGCACTCAGAGAATAGCCTGTGAATGAACCACTGTCTAGCAGCACTCTTTGGATGACATTCTGGGCTCAGATCTTCGTGGGTTGGCACTGACGAAAGAATGCCGATCTTCATGGCACCCCCATGCTTGCAAAAAAGTGTCTGCTTTAATGAAAAGCATTTTATGGTGTCATTTAACATTAATAGTCACACTTTCAGACTCGGATGTCTGCCAATACCAAGAAGTAGTGAGACTGGGAAGAGCAGTAGAAATAAAGTCGTAGTGGAGAATGAAGAAAAACACCCAAGGCCTTCTACGTGTGGGTAAGCATTCTAGCACCGGACTATAGCCTCGTCTCCAAATATTAATTTAATCTTTTTAAAATTTATCTCAGTATTTCAAACTTATTTTCACACTTTTGAGTTCATACAATGTTCCAGACAGCTCAAAGGATGTTTTATATCTAGTTTCAAATACTGTTAGGGAGAGGAACCAGGCAAGAAAGAGAACAAAAATACATCCTATATTTAGCAAAATCCAACCAAGTTGTTCCCCTTAGTGTTTAGATAGACAACTTTTAGTTTAAAGCCAGGTCCATGTTGGTTATCCCCTTTCTCTGAGACCCTGGAGAAGTTGCTTGCCCCAATCCTTATTTGCTTGTTTTCGGGATGAGAATGATAGCAGTACCCACAGCATGAGGCTGATATGAGGAACAAGTGTAACGGTTCATTTGACCCACACCTTCATAGACAGTACTAATAAACATGAGCACTCAGTGATGAAAAGTAGCAACAGGAAGCATTCATTAGTAATACAGCTTTGAGAACTGTTTTTTTTTAAATTTAATTTATTATCTGATTTATTTAGCAGTGTGTGTGTGTGTCTCTCTCTCTGTGTGTGGTGTACAGGTTTTTGAAGTTTGACTTGATGATTTCTCTGGATTTCCTCTGTGTCTGTTGTTATGTCTCCCTTTTCATTTCTGATTTTGTTGGTTTGGATATTCTCTCTCTGCTTTTTGGTTAGTTTGGTTATTTCGTTGATTTTTTTCGAGGAACCAATTCTTTGTCTCACTGATTCTTTGTATTGTTTTCTTTGTTTCTATTTTGTTCATTTCAGCTCTCAATTTGATTATTTCCTGCCATTTAGTTCTCCTGGGTGAGTTTGTTTCTTTTTGTTCTAGAGTTTTCAGGTGTTCTATTAACTCACTAGTGTGGGATTTTCCCGGCTTCCTTATGTAGGCATTTAGTGCTATGAACTTTCCTCTTAACACTGCTTTCATCATGTCCCATAAATTTGGGTATGTTGTGTGGTCATTTTCATTGAATTTTAGGAAGTCTTTAATTTCTCCCTTTATTTCTTCCTTGACCCATTGATGATTCAGGTGAGCATTGCTTAATTTCCATGTGTTTGTGGGCTTTCTGGAATTAGTGTTGCTGTTAAATTCTAATTTTAAGCCTTGGTGATCTGATATGATACATGGGGTTATTTTAATTTTTTTTGTGTCTGTTTGAGGTTTGTTTTGTTACCTAATATGTGGTCAATTTTTGAGAAGGTTCCATGAGGTGCTGAGAAGAAAGTATATTCTTTTATGTTTGAATGGAATGTTCTATAGATGTCTGTTAAGTCCATTTGAGTTATAACATCTGTTAGTTACCTTATTTCTCTGTTAATTTTCTGTCTGACAGACCTGTCCAGTGGTGAGAGGGGATGCTGAAGTCTCCCACTATTAGTGTGTGGGGTTTCTTGTGTGATGTAGGCTTTAGCAGTGTTTTTTTTTTTTCACAGGAGGGTGCCCTTGTATTTGGGGCATAGATGTTCAGTACTGAGATTTCTTCTTGATGGATTTTTTCCTATGACAAATATGAAATGTCCTTCTTTGTCTCCTTTAATTGATTTTAGTTTGAAGTCTACTTTTAATATATTAGGTTAGCTACACCAGTTTGTTTCTTAGGTCCATTTGATTGGAACATTTTTTCCCCCAACCCTTTACTCTGTGGTGATGTTTCTGTTTTTGTATCCAGTCTGTTAGCCTGTGTCTTTTTATAGGTGAGTTGAGTCTATTTATATTAAGGGATATTAATGACCAGTGATTGCTAGTTACTGTTATTTTAGTTTTCTTGTTGGTGATGTTATTGTGTGTGTTTTTCCCTTCTTTGGGATTTGCAGCTGTGAGATCATCTATTGTCTGTGTTTTTGTGGATGTAGCTAACTTCCTTGGGTCAGAGTTTTCCTCCTAGTACTTTGTGCAGGCCTGGCTTTGTGGCTAGGTATTGATTAAATCTGGTTTTGTCATGGACTATCTTGTTTGGTCCTTCTATGGTGATTGAAATTTTGCTGAGTATAGTAGTCTGGGCTGGCATCTGTAGTCTCTTAATGTCTGAATAACGCTTGACCAGAACTTTCTGGCTTTTATTGTTTCCATTGAGAAGTCAGGTGTAATTCTGTGGAGGTCACTGGCTCAGCCTTGCTCCAGGGCAGGATGCTCCCTCGTACCTGTTCAGGTGGAGGTTGCTGGCTCTTACCTGCTCCTGCAGAGGTCCCTGGCTTGGGCCTGCTCACTTGGAGGTTGCTCCCTCATAACTGCTCCTGCAGAGGTTGCTGACTCGGGCCTGCTCCCAAGGAGGCCGTTGGCTTTGAAAGACCCTGTCTATGCAGGAGAGGAGACCAAATGAGGGCATTTTTCGGGGACCGTAATTGCACTTTTACTTTTAAATATTTATTTTACTTTTAATAATGTGTCTGTGTGTGATCGCAGGTATCCAGGAAGCCAGAGGCACTGGATCCCTGATCTGGAGTTATGGGCAGTTGTGAGCTGCCCCAAGTGGGGACTGAACCTCCAACTTGGTTTTTTTTGGAAAAACAGTACCTGTTCTTACCTGCTGGGTCATCTCTTTGGCCCTGTGTACTTTTAGAGAATAACTGAATGTGTTTGGTGTATGGGTGTATGTGATGTACTTACATGCATATGTGTGGGTGTATGCATCCCTGTGTGTATGTGCAAGCCAGAAAATTATGAATGATATATTCTGTCACTATCTTATTTCTTTGAGACAGTGTCTCTGAACCTAGAACTGGATTGGTGGCCAGAAAACCCCAATGATCCTCCTGATCTTACTCCCCATAGTGTTGGTGTAGCGGTATTTAATAAATACACCTTGCCTCTGCTCTTCAGACAAGATTTATTTATTAAAGTACAAATAATATATCACTATATGCTAGGATTACAGGTGCATGTGATGAGGCCTGGGATTTATGTAGGTGCTGGGGATTTGAATTGTGCCCAGGTCTTCATGTTTATATAGCAAGTGCTATTACCCACTGAACCATCATCTTCCTAGCCCAAGAATAACAGTTTCAATTCTTGAAGAAGTAGAGTAACTGTTATAGAAAGTAGCTAAGGAAACTGTTGATGTCTGATAATTTTTCAGAATCAAATTTTATTCTTTGACCTACATAAACATACTTTCTTCCTTTTAGACATGAGATCCACCCTCTTCTGAGAGATCCCCTCTCTCATATGTTTAATTGAAGATGTAGCCAGTCCTTGTGAGGCTAAGCAAACTTTCTTCCCCCAGTGTCTCCTTGTCCTTTCCCTCGGAAGGTAAGCTGGACTTCCTCCTGAAGAGCCTTGCTCTTGATTCTGTCACTCCTCACCTCCTCTTGGTTGTCTGCTATCTTTCCTGTCCTGTCTTTATTTTATCTTCAGTCTTTCTTCCACCCACACATGTGCCCAGGGCCCTCCCTATCCTATAATAACCCTCCTCTGACCCTGCTGCTGTAACAGGCTCCAACCTTATCTCTCTTCCGTTCACACCACACTTCTGAAAGAGTACAAATTCAGCTTTCACTCCATCTTCACAAGGGCCCTTTGCAGCCCTCACAACATGGCTCCATTCTTTCTTTACTTCTCTAGCAAACCTTCTGGAAAATAAGCAGGCATATTCTATGACTAAGCTAGATATGGAAAAGTCTAAATGCTCCTCCATTTCTGGGAGAAATCTTACCTCTTGAGTTTTTTCATGCCTCTGCGCTCCTTTCATTTTCTCTGAGAGCATCTCTTTTATTCCCCTCACTTAGCTGCATTGTCTTCTCTCTGTTCCATGATTAAACTGCTCCCTTCTCTCCATTCTTTGCCTCAGAAAGCTTCATCCACTCATTGCTTTACTCTTGAGTTCCTTCAGTGACCTTTCATCTAGAATGCTCCCTTTTGATAAATCAGACATTTAACAATTTCCAACTGCTATTGGAGTGTCCATAGGCAGCTGTCGGTTCAAACTCAGAATATCTAAAACAAAATTCATGGATGTCACCAGACTCCGAAGTCTACATGGTTGCTTCGCTTTGATGTGTCCTGTTAATGATATCATTATTACTGAGTCATCTTCTAAAGTCTTAAGTCATTTTAAAATTTTTCATCACAGCTTGCGGTCCATGTGAGGAAACTGCCAAGGAGATGCTGTTGGCTTCATGGTACACAGGATACAAAGTTTCTGTTTTGGAGACAGAGCCATCAGTTTAGAGTATGGTTTGCTACTTACTAATGACCCTTCTGTTCTGAGCAAATTACATAAGTTTGCGGAATTTTGGTATCCTTATATAATAGAACATTAATATTCCCTGTATGGCTAATTGGGAGGACTGGATGAGAGCTACACATTATATCCCTACTTTTCCCCTTTATCCACTTTGGTTATCCATTCATGGAATCATATGTTCCATGGGATTTCACACAGCTGCTGATATTTGGTGTCCACCACCTATTTCTTCCTCATGCTGTTTTCTCTTCAGCTCAGGTCTGCATTGCTTCTGGTGTGGAGAATAGCTGTGTGTTGTCAGAGGCCGCTAGTTCGTTTCCCGACTGCCCTGACTTGAAATAATCACACAGAAACTATATTATTTGCAATACTGTTTTGTTTGGCCAATAGCTTAAGCATATTTTTAGCTAGCTCTTACATCATAAACTAACCCATCTCCATTACTCTGTGTATTGCCACGTGGCTGTGGCTTACTGCGTAAAGTTCCATCTGTTGTCTGTCTCTGGTGGGGCTACACGGCTCCTCACTGGCTCCACCTTCTTTTTCCCAGCATTGAGTTTAGGTTTCCCGCCTAGCTCTACTCTGCCCTATCACAAGCTAAAGTAACTTCTTTATTCATTAACCAATAAAAGCAACACATATACAGAAGGACTTCCCACACCATCTGTGCTCCTAGCATGGCCCAGCTTCCTCTCCTGGACATTTGGGTTTCATACTTCAAAGACATCTTTGAAGTTCATTCCCACTAAGATGTTTCCTGATCATCAAAAACTCCTGGAACTTTTCTCTTCTGTGTGGATACAAACTTTGTACTTCCCTTCCTCATCTTTCTAAAAACTCGTTTTCGTGGTTATTGATTTACTTAGTCACTCTTACCCACTTTCTACTCCAAAAGACCTAAGATTTTGGGGATAATATTTGATTAATGTACCAACTAAATATTTCTTGTCTATGTATGTGCTGCTTGGGATCAAACTAAGTGCCTTCTACAGGGTAGGCAAGGACACTTACCACTGAGCTGAACCTCTAGCCCTGCATCTATTATCTTTTCCTGTTTTCATTTGTTTGTCTTTAAAATCAGCATGCAAAGTAATAGGTTTCTGCATGTTGTTTTTGGGCTTTTGTTTCCCTTCCTCCCCTTTTCTCCACCTCCCTACCTCACTCCTGTACTCTCTCACCCCCAGCAACCTCACTCTCATGACATGTGTGATCTGTTACTTTCTCCTATCCTATTTCCCTTTGCTTGGTTCCCTTTCTAGTTTCATGAACTGTACCTGCCCATTTCTTTCTTTTATTTCCTAGGTGCCTTATTTATTATGGCCCTGGAACTTATTGGTTCAATTAAAACAGTAAATCTAATATGCAGATCTTTCTTAAAAGTTCCATAGACAACAGAACCATTGTTTATGAGAGGAGGAAGGAGAAATAATAATACTAGGAACGATGATAATAGATGAAGGCAGAAGTTTGTTTAGGTGATGTGTCATTACTTGGGTTGGATTAGAAAAGCAGGGAGGTCAAAGAAGCATGCGTCCTAAGAAGAGGAGCATCAACTGTGGCTGTGCTCACAGAGTGCGGTCATCTTGGAAGCTGTCTCTATTTCTAACCCTTTTCTAATCACTGACATGAGGATTCCTGTGCTCAGGAGAAGGTAAGCTGGCAAATTGCCCTGTATTTGAAAATAAAGGAAACATTCTGAAAATGAAGGGGTGCAGTGGAGAGAGGAAGAAGGTGGAGAGAGGGGGCTAAAAAGTCCAGGTGTAAGTCTGTAAGCCATCTCCTCTGTGCCCCAGGCTGTGTCAAGCAGGCTCATGCAGCCCTGGAGTTCCTGTTGCCATAGATAGCTACTTTGTGAGAAGCAGAAATAGCCTAAGAACAGGGAGGAGTTTAAAGTTTGGGGACTGTGTGTGGATACAGGTTTATGACAAAACTATTTGATGTCACATTCTTCAGGATGGGGGTCTAAGAGCAGGATCAATCAAGCATCCCAGCAAACATCACTGGGGAAAAGTTAGCTTGGATCAGGTGGGGTTTAATCATAATTGTATCTTCTATTCTTCCAGAAGGCATTTATTTCAGTCTTAAATCATAAACTGAGAATCTGGATGCAACGGAAGGTCTTTGGATGACAAGATGGAACATGTCTTAAACCGTTCTTCAAGATGAAAAACAACAGTTTAACCCCAGTCAGCCCCTTCTGTTAGTGAAGGCAGTGTGTAATCTGTGTGGTTGGAGAAATGTGATTTAATCATGAACGTTTCTAAAATGAGACCTATTCAAGATGCATTGACTGCTCCTGCGAGTACTTTGGAAGTTGGGAAGCAGACTATGAGAAGCTGTGATTTCCACAGTCGTCCTACAAGTTGCTTGACATTCACGCCTGGCAATGGTTTGTCCTATGGTCATCATCACCCCTAAAGCTTTCTGTGTCTCAGATCCTAACACCTACATGAAACTCAGGGAAAACGTGTGGACTATCACCAAACACATCACAACAAACAGCAATCAGAGACCGAAGAAATACCAAATTATTGATATTGATTCAAATTCAAGACTTAAAAAAAGCAACTAGTTAACTTCATTCACACCAACAGTTTGTATGTTTTCTAAACGTGAAAGAGGAATTTGTTTTTTTTCATATTCTTTTATTTTTTTCCATTCAAAAAAATTTTACATTTCCTCCCCTTCTCCCAGTCCCCTCACGCTCCCCCCTCCCTCCCGCTGCTTCCTTAAAAGAGGACATGGTGCCCTGCCCTCCCCCCTCCATCCTGGCCTAGGAAGGTGTGCATCCAAATAGACTACGTTCACAAAAAGATAATACATGCAGAAGAGATAGGTCCTAGTGTCATTGTTGATGGCTTCTCAGTCTGCCCCCATTGGCAGCCACATTTAGAGAGTCCAGTTTGATCATATGCTCGTTCAGACCCGGTCCAGCTGGATTTGGTGAGCTCCCATTAGATCAGGCACACTGTCTCAGTGGGTGGTCCAACCCCTCACGGTCCTAACTTCCTTGCTCATCTTCTCCCACCTTCTGCTCTTCGACTGGACCTTGGGAGCTCAATCCATTGCTCTGATGTGAATGTGGGACACTGTCTCTATCTCCATCCATCAGACGAAATTTCTATGGTGGTGATCAAGATATTCATCAGTGTGACTGTGGGACAATGCTAGTTCCAGCACCCTCAAGAGGAGTTATTTGAAATTACGATTTCAGGGCTTCCCTTGTTCCAAACCACTCATTCCAGCCTCTACTACTTCTCCTAGAGTTCAAACCCCCACTGACTACTAACACATTGTCTTCATTTTTCTAAGGGTATGTGTACCTGAAATCTGCTTTGAGGAAAACTTCATGAATTTAATTCTTCTGGCTTGAGTTTTTCACTAAATTCTGGGCTGTTTAGTCTTTGTTTGACTGGGTTTTCAGTAATTCTGTAAACATCATGATCTTATCCAATTCTCTTTAACAAAATTACCAATTCTTTTTTTTCCTTTTATTTATTTATTTATTTTTTCCATACATTGTTTTGTTTTATTTTTTCCATTCAAGAACATAATTAAAGAAATAAAATTTTTTTTCCTTTCTTCCCCTTCTCCCCGTCCCCTCCCACTACCCCCCCACCCCTCCTTCCTCCCCCTTCTTCCTTGAAAGAGGGCATGGTGCCCTGCCCTGTTGGAAGTCCAAGGCCCACCCCCATCCCTCCTGGCCTAGGAAGGAGTGCATTCAAAAAGACTCGGTTCTCAAAAAGTTAATACATGCAGAAGAGATAGGTCCTGGTGTCATTGTTTGTGGGTTCT